>JAAAXO010000097.1:78511-217289 GCA_011799875.1 Thinopyrum elongatum | reverse complement strand
GGCCATGGAGAAGATAGATGGCATGGAGAAGTCGTTCGAGACAAAGCTGGATAACAAGTTTAATGAATTGCTCACGCGTCTTCCCCAACCACCACCGGCTGCACCTGTCGCACCTCTGCAACGACAACAACAACGCCCCCTTCCAAATCAGTTCGGACGAGCGAAGCGTGTTCCTCTTGAGGATGGCCAAACTTCTGGTGCTGCTGTACCTACTGTTGATGCTTCTTTGGCTCCTGCTCCTGCTGCTGCTGGTGCCGAGGAGGAGGATGATTACGCGGGCGATTATGAGGATGAGGTTGATCAAAATCATAACTACGTGCAACCACCAGCACCAGGTCGTCCACATGCAAATAATCGCAATGGTAGGTCTGCACCACCACTTCAGGTACGAGATGATGACCATCTTCCTAAATTAAAATTGAATATTCCACCATTCGAGGGTAGATATGTTCCTGATATATATCTTACTTGGGAGTTAGAAACTGAACAACGTTTTACATGTTTACAATATCCCGAGGAACGACGTGTTGCTGCTGCTGTTTGTGCTTTCACTAGTTTTGCATGTGTATGGTGGTCTGAACATTGTAGATTATATCCTATTCCAGCTACGTGGGCTGCTTTGAAAACTGCTATGCGTACTCGTTGGGTTCCACCATATTATCAACGTGAATTACTTCAAAAATTGCAGCGCTTAAGACAAGGAAAAAATTCTGTAGAAGAATATTATCAGGAATTACAAACTGGCATGATTAGATGTGGTATTGTTGAGGAGAATGAAGCTATGCTTGCACGTTTCATGGGTGGATTAAATAGAGAGATTCAGACCATTCTAGAGTATAAGGAGTATAATAATATCACTCGTTTATTCCATCTTGCTTGTAAAGCTGAACGTGAAGTGCAGGATCGACAGGCATTGGCGCGAACTAATTTTTCTGCAGGTCGATCTTCATCATGGACACCGCGTGCCTCCTCTACTCCCACACGTCCTACTGCGGCACCACTGACTTCAGCCGCCAATTCCAACCGAGATACAAGAAAACAGGCACCACCACCACCATCTGCCAAGAGTACACCTTCTGGGCCTGCCCAGAGCTCTTCTTCCTCTATGGCATCAACAGGGCACACACATGATATTATTTGTCGTCGTTGTAAGGGAAGAGGTCATTATGCGAGAGAATGCCAATCTCCGCGTGTTATGATTGCTACTGAGGATGGTGGGTATGAGTCCGCTAGTGACTATGATGAGGAGACTTTGGCTCTTATTACAAGTGAAGAACACGGTGGAGATGATTCTGATCATGAGACGCAATACATGGCTCCTGAAGACGCTGACAGGTATGAATGTTTAGTTGCTCAATGTGTTTTGAGTGTGCAGGTCACACAAGCTGAGCAAAATCAGAGGCATAATTTGTTCCATACAAAGGGAGTTGTGAAGGAACGTTCTGTTCGCGTCATCATAGATGGAGGGAGCTGCAACAACTTGGCTAGCATGGAGATGGTGGAGAAGCTATCTCTCACCACAAGACCACATCCACATCCTTACTATATCCAATGGTTCAACAACAGCGGCAAGGTTAAGGTAACACGTACTGTTCGTGTGCATTTTAGTATCCCTACATATGCTGATTATGTTGATTGTGATGTGGTACCCATGCAAGCATGTTCATTATTACTTGGTAGACCATGGCAATTTGATAAAAATTCTGTACACCATGGTAGAAACAATCAGTATACTCTTGTTCATAAGGATAAACATATTACTTTGCTTCCTATGACTCCTGATTCTATTTTGAAAGATGATATTAATAGAGCTAGTAAAGCAAAACAGGAGAAAAATAAGAGTGAAAATCAGATTGTGGCAAAAGAATTTGAGCAACAAATGAAGCCTAATAATAAACCATCTAGTGTTGCTTCTGAAATTAAATTGAAAAGTGCATGCTTACTTGCCACCAAATCTGATATTGATGATCTAGATTTCAGCAATTCTGTTTGCTATGCTTTTGTGTGCAAAGAGGCGTTATTTTCATTCGAGGACGTGCCTTCCTCTTTGCCTCCTGCGGTCACTAACATTTTGCAGGAGTTCGCTGACGTCTTTCCACAAGACGTGCCACTGGGATTACCACCTATTCGCGGGATTGAGCATCAGATTGACTTAATTCCCGGTGCTTCGTTGCCAAACCGTGCGCCATACCGTACCAATCCAGAGGAGACGAAGGAGATTATGCGTCAAGTACAGGAGTTGCTCGACAAAGGTTATATACGCGAATCCCTTAGTCCTTGTGCTGTTCCTATTATTCTAGTGCCGAAAAAGGATGGTACATCGCGTATGTGTGTTGATTGTAGAGGCATTAATAATATTACTATTCGTTATCGTCATCCTATTCCTAGACTAGATGATATGCTTGATGAATTGAGTGGCTCTACAATATTCTCCAAAGTTGATTTGCGCAGTGGATACCATCAAATTCGTATGAAATTGGGGGATGAATGGAAAACAGCATTTAAAACAAAGTTTGGATTATATGAGTGGTTAGTCATGCCTTTTGGGTTAACTAATGCACCTAGTACTTTCATGAGATTAATGAACGAAGTTTTACGTGCTTTCATTGGACGATTTGTGGTAGTCTATTTTGATGATATACTGATTTATAGCAGATCTTTGGAGGAACATTTGGAACATTTACGTGCTGTTTTTATTGCTTTACGTGATGCACGTTTGTTTGGTAACCTTGGGAAGTGCACCTTTTGCACCGACCGAGTATCTTTTCTTGGCTATGTTGTTACTCCACAGGGAATTGAAGTTGATAAAGCCAAGATTGAAGCTATGGTGAGTTGGCCACAGCCCAAAACGGTCACTCAAGTGAGGAGTTTTCTTGGACTCGCTGGTTTCTATAGGCGTTTTGTGAGAGATTTCAGCACCATTGCTGCACCTCTCAATGAGCTTACAAAGAAGGATGTGCCTTTTGTTTGGGGTACCTCACAGGAAGAAGCCTTCACGGTATTGAAAGATAAGTTGACACATGCTCCTTTACTCCAACTTCCTGATTTTAATAAGACTTTTGAGCTTGAATGTGATGCTAGTGGAATTGGATTAGGAGGTGTTTTATTACAAGATGGCAAACCTGTTGCATACTTTTCTGAAAAATTGAGTGGGCCTAGTCTGAACTATTCTACTTATGATAAAGAATTATATGCTTTGTTCGGACCTTAGAAACATGGCAACATTATTTATGGCCCAAAGAATTTGTTATACATTCTGATCATGAATCTTTGAAACACATTAAAAGTCAAGCAAAACTGAACCGTAGACATGCTAAATGGGTTGAATTTATTGAGACTTTCCCTTATGTCATTAAACACAAGAAGGGTAAAGAAAATGTTATTGCTGATGCATTGTCTCGTCGTTATACTATGCTTTCACAACTTGACTTTAAAATATTTGGTTTGGAGACCATCAAAGATCAATATGTGCATGATGCTGAATTTAAAGATGTATTGCAGAATTGTAAGGAAGGGAGAACATGGAACAAGTTCGTCGTTAACGATGGATTTGTGTTTCGTGCTAACAAGCTATGCATTCCAGCTAGCTCCGTTCGTCTTTTGTTGTTGCAGGAGGCGCATGGAGGAGGATTAATGGGACACTTTGGCGTAAAGAAGACGGAGGATGTACTTGCTACACATTTCTTTTGGCCAAAGATGAGACGGGATGTTGAGCGCTTTGTTGCTCGCTGCACTACATGTCAAAAAGCTAAGTCACGACTCAATCCTCATGGTTTATATATGCCGTTGCCTGTACCTAGTGTTCCATGGGAGGATATATCTATGGACTTTGTTTTGGGTTTACCTCGAACAAAGAAGGGGAGGGATAGCATATTTGTTGTCGTGGATAGGTTCTCGAAAATGGCACACTTTATACCATGTCATAAAAGCGATGCTGCTGCTAATGTTGCTGATTTGTTCTTTCGTGAAATTATTCGCTTGCATGGTGTGCCAAATACTATTGTTTCAGATCGTGATACAAAATTTCTTAGCCACTTTTGGCGATGTTTATGGGCTAAGTTGGGGACTAAACTGCTTTTTAGTACTACTTGTCACCCCCAAACTGATGGACAAACTGAAGTAGTCAATAGAACTTTGTCTACTATGCTTAGGGCTGTTTTGAAGAATAACAAGAAAATGTGGGAAGAATGCTTGCCTCATATTGAATTTGCTTATAATCGTTCGTTGCATTCTACTACTAAGATGTGCCCTTTTGAAATTGTATATGGTTTCCTACCTCGTGCACCTATTGATTTGTTGCCTCTTCCATCTTCGGAGAAGGTTAATTTTGATGCTAAACAACGTGCTGAATTGATCTTAAAAATGCATGAGTTAACTAAGGAGAACATTGAGCGTATGAATGCTAAATATAAACTTGCTGGAGATAAGGGAAGAAAACATGTTGTGTTTGCACCTGGAGATCTTGTTTGGTTACATTTGCGTAAGGATAGATTTCCTGATTTGCGCAAATCAAAGCTAATGCCACGTGCTGATGGTCCTTTTAAGGTGTTAGAGAAAATAAATGATAACGCATATAAACTTGAGCTGCCTGCAGATTTTGGGGTTAGTCCCACTTTTAACATTGCAGATTTGAAGCCTTATTTGGGTGAGGAAGATGAGCTTCCGTCGAGGACGACTTCATTTCAAGAAGGGGAGGATGATGAGGACATCAATACCATTGTTACACCCACAACCCCTGCTGCTATACATACTGGACCAATTACTAGAGCTCGCGCACGCCAATTAAATTATCAGGTACTTTCGTTTCTTGGTAATGATTCTAATGTTCATGAGAATATGATGCTGCCTAAATTGGATACATTTGTTTTGCTTACAAATGAAGGGCCTAGCTTGGACAAGAAAGAGGAACCTTGGAGCAAGTTCAAGCATGGAGATGATGTCATGCGCAAGGGGAACAAGAACGGAGTTACAAGTGATGATTTCAGGACTTTGAAGCCACCATAAGGAGTGCAGGAAGCCTTGGACGAAATATACAAGATGCCACTTCATAAATTTCGTCCAGAGGCTATTATAGGTGCTGCGTCACCTTATTATTGGGCCAGGCCCATGTAATTTCGAAATACTTGAGTATAGGCTATTTTTAGAGTCCGTATGTGTGGGGAAACAAGAGATAGGGTTGGTTTCGGACCCCTCCTTCAAGGGTCACGAAATCCCCCCCTCTTCCTCCATATATACAGCCCTTAGGGCACCGTTTAGACTTTGGGTTTTGTTTAGATTAAAAGTTCGCCATAGCTGCAACTTCGCGTACTTCGTTTGTGTTCAACGACCAGACCAAGACGTCACAGAACCCCACCTTGATCAATAAAGCTTTCATCTTATATTCGCAATATCCAGATTGCAAATCTTAGTTTCTTGCTTGTTCTTCGTTTGCTTGCAGGAGATAGACCCTCGTGGTCAGGTTGATTGTGCTCCGGCGTGGTCAATAACCTCTCGGAGTTGGTTTAGCGATTGCTAAGGCGCGACGTCCTCGCACGTTCGTAGTCGGATCGTCAAAGTCTACTCCACCAAAAACGATAGCTATCATCTCATCGAAAGATCGGGACACCCTCGCCTCTATCAAGTGTGTTGATTGTAGAGGCATTAATAATATTACTATTCGTTATTGTCATCCTATTCCTAGACTAGCTGATATGCTTGATGAATTGAGTGGCTCTACAATATTCTCCAAAGTTGATTTGCGTAGTGGATACCATCAAATTCGTATGAAGTTGGGGGATGAATGGAAAACAGCATTTAAAACAAAGTTTGGATTATATGAGTGGTTAGTCATGCCTTTTGGGTTAACTAATGCACCTAGTACTTTCATGAGATTAATGAACGAAGTTTTACGTGCTTTCATTGGACGATTTGTGGTAGTCTATTTTGATGATATACTGATTTATAGCAGATCTTTGGAGGAACATTTGGAACATTTACGTGCTGTTTTTATTGCTTTATGTGATGCACGTTTGTTTGGTAACCTTGGGAAGTGCACCTTTTGCACCGACCGAGTATCTTTTCTTGGCTATGTTGTTACTCCACAGGGAATTGAAGTTGATAAAGCCAAGATTGAAGCTATTGAGAGTTGGCCATAGCCCAAAACGGTCACTCAAGTGAGGAGTTTTCTTGGACTCGCTGGTTTCTATAGGCGTTTTGTGAGAGATTTCAGCACCATTGCTGCACCTCTCAATGAGCTTACAAAGAAGGATGTGCCTTTTGTTTGGGGTACCTCACAGGAAGAAGCCTTCACGGTATTGAAAGATAAGTTGACACATGCTCCTTTACTCCAACTTCCTGATTTTAATAAGACTTTTGAGCTTGAATGTGATGCTAGTGGAATTGGCTTAGGAGGTGTTTTATTACAAGATGGCAAACCTGTTGCATACTTTTCTGAAAAATTGAGTGGGCCTAGTCTGAACTATTCTACTTATGATAAAGAATTATATGCTCTTGTTCGGACCTTAGAAACATGGCAACATTATTTATGGCCCAAAGAATTTGTTATACATTCTGATCATGAATCTTTGAAACACATTAAAAGTCAAGCAAAACTGAACCGTAGCCATGCTAAATGGGTTGAATTTATTGAGACTTTCCCTTATGTCATTAAACACAAGAAGGGTAAAGAAAATGTTATTGCTGATGCATTGTCTCGTCGTTATACTATGCTTTCACAACTTGACTTTAAAATATTTGGTTTGGAGACCATCAAAGATCAATATGTGCATGATGCTGAATTTAAAGATGTATTGCAGAATTGTAAGGAAGGGAGAACATGGAACAAGTTCGTCGTTAACGATGGATTTGTGTTTCGTGCTAACAAGCTATGCATTCCAGCTAGCTCCGTTCGTCTTTTGTTGTTGCAGGAGGCGCATGGAGGAGGATTAATGGGACACTTTGGCGTGAAGAAGACGGAGGATATACTTGCTACACATTTCTTTTTGCCAAAGATGAGACGGGATGTTGAGCGTTTTGTTGCTCGCTGCACTACATGTCAAAAAGCTAAGTCACGACTCAATCCTCATGGTTTATATATGCCTTTGCCTGCACCTAGTGTTCCTTGGGAGGATATATCTATGGACTTTGTTTTAGGTTTACCTCGAACAAAGAAGGGGAGGGATAGCATATTTGTTGTCGTGGATAGGTTCTCGAAAATGGCACACTTTATACCATGTCATAAAAGCGATGATGCTGTTAATGTTGCTGATTTGTTCTTTCGTGAAATTATACGCTTGCATGGTGTGCCAAATACTATTGTTTCAGATCGTGATACTAAATTTCTTAGCCACTTTTGGAGATGTTTATGGGCAAAGTTGGGGACTAAACTGCTTTTTAGTACTACATGTCACCCCCAAACTGATGGACAAACTGAAGTAGTCAATAGAACATTGTCTACTATGCTTAGGGCTGTTTTGAAGAATAACAAGAAAATGTGGGAAGAATGCTTGCCTCATATTGAATTTGCTTATAATCGTTCATTGCATTCTACTACTAAGATGTGTCCTTTTGAAATTGTGTATGGTTTCCTTCCTCGTGCACCAATTGATTTGTTGCCTATTCCATCTTCGGAGAAGGTTAATTTTGATGCTAAACAACGTGCTGAATTGATCTTAAAAATGCATGAGTTAACTAAGGAGAACATTGAGCGTATGAATGCTAAATATAAACTTGCTGGAGATAAGGGTAGAAAACATGTTGTGTTTGCACCTGGAGATCTTGTTTGGTTACATTTGCGTAAGGATAGATTTCCTGATTTGCGCAAATCAAAGCTAATGCCACGTGCTGATGGTCCTTTTAAGGTGTTAGAGAAAATAAATGATAATGCATATAAACTTGAGCTGCCTGCAGATTTTGGGGTTAGTCCCACTTTTAACATTGCAGATCTGAAGCCTTATTTGGGTGAGGAAGATGAGCTTCCGTCGAGGACGACTTCATTTCAAGAAGGGGAGGATGATGAGGACATATATACCATTGTTACACCCACAGCCCCTGCTTCTATACATACTGGACCAATTACTAGAGCTCGCGCACGCCAATTAAAATATCAGGTACTTTCGTTTCTTGGTAATGATTCTAAAGTTCATGAGAATATGATGCTGCCTAAATTGGATACATTTGTTTTGCTTACAAATGAAGGGCCTAGCTTGGACAAGAAAGAGGAACCTTGGAGCAAGTTCAAGCATGGAGATGATGGCATGCACAAGGGGAACAAGAACGGAGTTACAAGTGATGATTTCAGGACTTTGAAGCCACCATAATGAGTGCAGGAAGCCTTGGACGAAATATACAAGATGTCACTTCATAAATTTCATCCAGAGGCTATTATAGGTGCTGCGTCACCATATTATTGGGCCAGGCCCATGTAATTTCGAAATACTTGAGTATAGGCTGTTTTTAGAGTCCGTATGTGTGGGGAAACAAGAGATAGGGTTGGTTTCGGACCCCTCCTTCAAGGGCCACGAAATTCCCTCCTCTTCCTCCATATATACAGCCCTTAGGGCACCGTTTAGACTTTGGGTTTTGTTTAGATTAAAAGTTCGCCATAGCTGCAACTTCGCATACTTCGTTTGTGTTCAACGACCAGACCAAGACGTCACAGAACCCCACCTTGATCAATAAAGCTTTCATCTTATATTCGCAATATCCAGATTGCAAATCTTAGTTTCTTGCTTGTTCTTCGTTTGCTTGCAGGAGATAGACCCTCGTGGTCAGGTTGATTGTGCTCCGGCGTGGTCAATAACCTCTCGGAGGTGGTTTAGCGATTGCTAAGGCGCGACGTCCTCGCACGTTCGTAGTCGGATCGTCAAAGTCTACTCCACCAAAAACGATAGCTATCATCTCATCGAAAGATCGGGACACCCTCGCCTCTATCATTTTGTCAAGAACTCAACGCTCCGGACGAATTTGAAGGTGAATCCAACTGGGTTGGAAAGAGCACGAAATCTACTTTCCAACAAAAAAAGAATCACCAAATTCGGAGTCCGTATGAAAGAGTTCTTGGCATTTTGAGTCAGGTATGTCTGTGCAGTCCGAATCTGAATCCAGAACGTGAGAGACTTGGACTCTATCTTATCTTGGCCCAAAAGTGACGTGAGAGGACTTTTTGAACAACACCTAAACATCTCTTTTCCCCTTATCTTCATATGTGGATTGTACAAATGTCCCATACACCTGCAATTAGACATGACACAAAAGTTTGTGAAGTATTTTTCTCCTGGATGACATAGATAAATTATTGCATAGCTTGCATTAGAAATCACCTCACAAATATACATGTATGCAATATTTTTGGTCGTATCCACGGTAGTTATGTCCTCATCAATGATGAAGATCGACCTGCAGAAAAATTAGTTCGCGCCAATGCCTGTCGATCCTGCACTAAACGTTCAGCTTTACAAGCAAGATGGAATAAACGAGTGATATTATTATACTCCTTATACTCTAGAATGGTCTGAATCTCTCTATTTAATCCACCCATGAAACGTGCAAGCATAGCTTCATTCTCCTCAACAATACCACATCTAATCATGCCAGTTTGTAATTCCTGATAATATTCTTCTACAGAATTTTTTCCTTGTCTTAAGCGCTGCAATTTTTGAAGTAATTCACATTGATAATATGGTGGAACCCAACGAGTACGCATAGCAGTTTTCAAAGCAGCCCACGTAGCTGGACAAGGATATAATCTACAATGTTCAGACCACCATACACATGCAAAACTAGTGAAAGCACAAACAGCAGCAGCAACACGTCGTTCCTCGGGATATTGTAAACATGTAAAACGTTGTTCAGTTTCTAACTCCCAAGTAAGATATATATCAGGAACATATCTACCCTCGAATGGTGGAATATTCAATTTTAATTTAGGAAGATGGTCATGATCTCGTACCTGAAGTGGTGGTGCAGGCCTACCATTGCGATTATTTGCATGTGGACGACCTGGTGCTGGTGGTTGCACGTAGTTATGATTTTGATCAACCTCATCCTCATAATCGCCCGCGTAATCGTCCTCCTCCTCGGCACCAGCAGCAGCAGGAGCAGGAGCAGGAGCCAAAGAAGCATCAACAGTAGGTACAGCAGCACCAGAAGTTTGGCCATCCTCAAGAGGAACACGCTTCGCTCGTCCGAACTGATTTGGAAGGGGGCGTTGTTGTTGTCGTTGCAGAGGTGCGACAGGTGCAGCCGGTGGTGGTTGGGGAAGACGCGTGAGCAATTCATTAAACTTGTTATCCAGCTTTGTCTCGAACGACTTCTCCATGCCATCTATCTTCTCCATGGCCTCTTCAAATCTGTTTAGCACATCTCCCACCTGGCCACTCATCATTTGCTGAAATTTATCATGCAACTCCTTGTTCGTCATGTTCTCCCAGTCAATCTCGTCGGCTTGTGATCCTGCCATGGTTAGCAGCAATAGAAACACACAAGAATATGATGCTACAGACTACTAGTGATAGAGGCGTGGGTGTCCCGATCTTTCGATGAGATGATAGCTATCGTTTTTGGTGGAGTAGACTTTGACGATCCGACTACGAACGTGCGAGGACGTCGCGCCTTAGCAATCGCTAAACCAACTCCGAGAGGTTATTGACCACGCCGGAGCACAATCAACCTGACCACGAGGGTCTATCTCCTGCAAGCAAACGAAGAACAAGCAAGAAACTAAGATTTGCAATCTGGATATTGCGAATATAAGATGAAAGCTTTATTGATCAAGGTGGGGTTCTGTGACGTCTTGGTCTGGTCGTTGAACACAAACGAAGTACGCGAAGTTGCAGCTATGGCGAACTTTTAATCTAAACAAAGCCCAAAGTCTAAACGGTGCCCTAAGGGCTGTATATATGGAGGAAGAGGAGGGAATTTCGTGGCCCTTGAAGGAGGGGTCCGAAACCAACCCTATCTCTTGTTTCCCCACACATACGGACTCTAAAAACAGCCTATACTCAAGTATTTCGAAATTACATGGGCCTGGCCCAATAATATGGTGACGCAGCACCTATAATAGCCTCTGGACAAAATTTATGAAGTGACATCTTGTATATTTCGTCCAAGGCTTCCTGCACTCATTATGGTGGCTTCAAAGTCCTGAAATCATCACTTGTAACTCCGTTCTTGTTCCCCTTGTGCATGCCATCATCTCCATGCTTGAACTTGCTCCAAGGTTCCTCTTTCTTGTCCAAGCTAGGCCCTTCATTTGTAAGCAAAACAAATGTATCCAATTTAGGCAGCATCATATTCTCATGAACTTTAGAATCATTACCAAGAAACGAAAGTACCTGATATTTTAATTGGCGTGCGCGAGCTCTAGTAATTGGTCCAGTATGTATAGAAGCAGGGGTTGTGGGTGTAACAATGGTATTGATGTCCTCATCAGTAGAGATACTAAAATGCACACGAACAGTACGTGTTACCTTAACCTTGCCGCTGTTGTTGAACCATTGGATATAGTAAGGATGTGGATGTGGTCTTGTGGTGAGAGATAGCTTCTCCACCATCTCCATGCTAGCCAAGTTGTTGCAGCTCCCTCCATCTATGATGACGCGAACAGAACGTTCCTTCACAACTCCCTTTGTATGGAACAAATTATGCCTCTGATTTTGCTCAGCTTGTGTGACCTGCACACTCAAAACACGTTGAGCAACTAAACATTCATACCTGTCAGCGTCTTCAGGAGCCATGTATTGCGTCTCATGATCAGAATCATCTCCACCGTGTTCTTCACTTGTAACAAGAGCCAAAGTCTCCTCATCATAGTCACTAGCGGACTCATACCCACCATCCTCAGTAGCAATCATAACACGCGGAGATTGGCATTCTCTCGCATAATGACCTCTTCCCTTACAACGACGACAAATAATATCATGTGTGTGCCCTGTTGATGCCATAGATGAAGAAGAGCTCTGGGCAGGCCCAGAAGGTGTACTCTTGGCAGATGGTGGTGGTGGTGCCTGTTTTCTTATATCTCGGTTGGAATTGGCGGCTGAAGTCAGTGGTGCCGCAGTTGGACGTGTGGGAGTAGAGGAGGCACGCGGTGTCCATGATGAAGATCGACCTGCAGAAAAATTAGTTCGCGCCAATGCCTGTCGATCCTGCACTTCACGTTCAGCTTTACAAGCAAGATGGAATAAACGAGTGATATTATTATACTCCTTATACTCTAAAATGGTCTGAATCTCTCTATTTAATCCACCCATGAAACGTGCAAGCATAGCTTCATTCTCCTCAACAATACCACATCTAATCATGCCAGTTTGTAATTCCTGATAATATTCTTCTACAGAATTTTTTCCTTGTCTTAAGCGCTGCAATTTTTGAAGTAATTCACGTTGATAATATGGTGGAACCCAACGAGTACGCATAGCAGTTTTCAAAGCAGCCCACGTAGCTGGAATAGGATATAATCTACAATGTTCAGACCACCATACACATGCAAAACTAGTGAAAGCACAAACAGCAGCAGCAACACGTCGTTCCTCGGGATATTGTAAACATGTAAAACGTTGTTCAGTTTCTAACTCCCAAGTAAGATATATATCAGGAACATATCTACCCTCGAATGGTGGAATATTCAATTTTAATTTAGGAAGTTGGTCATGATCTCGTACCTGAAGTGGTGGTGCAGGCCTACCATTGCGATTATTTGCATGTGGACGACCTGGTGCTGGTGGTTGCACGTAGTTATGATTTTGATCAACCTCATCCTCATAATCGCCCACGTAATCGTCCTCCTCCTCGGCACCAGCAGCAGCAGGAGCAGGAGCAGGAGCCAAAGAAGCATCAACAGTAGGTACAGCAGCACCAGAAGTTTGGCCATCCTCAAGTGGAACACGCTTCGCTCGTCCGAACTGATTTGGAAGGGGGCGTTGTTGTTGTCGTTGCAGAGGTGCGACAGGTGCAGCCGGTGGTGGTTGGGGAAGACGCGTGAGCAATTCATTAAACTTGTTATCCAGCTTTGTCTCGAACGACTTCTCCATGCCATCTATCTTCTCCATGGCCTCTTCAAATCTGTTTAGCACATCTCCCACCTGGCCACTCATCATTTGCTGAAATTTATCATGCAACTCCTTGTTCATCATGTTCTCCCAGTCAATCTCGTCGGCTTGTGATCCTGCCATGGTTAGCAGCAATAGAAACACACAAGAATATGATCCTACAGACTACTAGAAAGTGGTGGTGGTGTGGTGTGGTGTCACAAATCCGTCAAGCAAATCTCAAATTCTTACCAGTTCTTACCCAGCAGCAGGTGGTGATCGGCAACCTTTGTAGTCAAAACTCTCAGAGCTTGGACAGAGCGATTGCCAGGTGGTGTCAAACGCACGATGTAGATGTATGTGGAGCTGGGAAGGCTTATGATATGGTAGCAAAAAGGGTCAGCAATAATCAATTCAGAGATGCAATGTTGAATAAACTCTAAACGACGGTACGGTGCTGGTCCTAGGCTATACCGTGCTAGAGACGCGAGCCTAGAACACTAACAAAAATCATGGCGCTGCACGTAAACAAGGGAGGAGCACACTCTGAATTTTTTTCTTTTTTTTTCCTCTTTTTTTTTTTTGCTCCGCAACAATTTTTTTCGAAAAAGTCTACAAATGGTCTAAAAACTGCCTAGCCAGAATTTTCCAGACTTAGTTTTTTTTTTTTTTGAAACTGGAACTATTTTTCTTCTGCGGGTAGCACGAAAATTGGGGAATCCGACTTGTTCACGACTCGTAGTATCGCGTGATCTGGAACTCTAAAATAAAGGAATAAATACTGGACTCGGACTAGGACTGGTGGCGGAGATGAATCTGGTGGAACTCGGACTGGTGATGGTATATGACGGTAGTATATGTGGGCTCGGATTGGTGGTGGTATATGGACTCGGATCGGTGGTGGTATATGGACTCGGATCGGTGGTGGTATATGGACTCAGAGAAATAGCAGATAAGCTGTGGTGGTATATGGTAGGGGCGATGATGATGGTGCGGCGGCGGCGTGACAACTTGTGAACAGAACTCGAAACTCTAAAGAACTAGACGCTAAGACCAGCAACTTGACACGACGATGCAACCGCAAATTCAACAAAGCAAAAACCCTAAAAAGATTATGCAAAGGCTCAGATTGGTTCGGATATGATGAACTAACCCTAAATTTTTTTTTTGGGCTTTTTCCTGGACTGTAGGTATGAAGAACAGACTCGATCTAAACTACGAAAAACTGTAAATCTCACCGAGCAACCTGGGAATCTGATACCACTTGATAGAGGCGAGGGTGTCCCGATCTTTCGATGAGATGATAGCCATCGTTTTTGGTGGAGTAGACTTTGACGATCCGACTACGAACGTGCGAGGACGTCGCGCCTTAGCAATCGCTAAGCCAACTCCTAGAGGTTATTGACCACGCCGGAGCACAATCAACCTGACCACGAGGGTCTATCTCCTGCAAGCAAACGAAGAACAAGCAAGAAACTAAGATTTGCAATCTGGATATTGCGAATATAAGATGAAAGCTTTATTGATCAAGGTGGGGTTCTGTGACGTCTTGGTCTGGTCGTTGAACACAAACGAAGTACGCGAAGTTGCAGCTATGGCGAACTTTTAATCTAAACAAAACCCAAAGTCTAAACGGTGCCCTAAGGGCTGTATATATGGAGGAAGAGGGGGGGATTTCGTGGCCCTTGAAGGAGGGGTCCGAAACCAACCCTATCTCTTGTTTCCCCACACATACGGACTCTAAAAATAGCCTATACTCAAGTATTTCGAAATTACATGGGCCTGGCCCAATAATAAGGTGACGCAGCACCTATAATAGCCTCTGGACGAAATTTATGAAGTGGCATCTTGTATATTTCGTCCAAGGCTTCCTGCACTCCTTATGGTGGCTTCAAAGTCCTGAAATCATCACTTGTAACTCCGTTCTTGTTCCCCTTGCGCATGTCATCATCTCCATGCTTGAACTTGCTCCAAGGTTCCTCTTTCTTGTCCAAGCTAGGCCCTTCATTTGTAAGCAAAACAAATGTATCCAATTTAGGCAGCATCATATTCTCATGAACTTTAGAATCATTACCAAGAAACGAAAGTACCTGATAATTTAATTGGCGTGCGCGAGCTCTAGTAATTGGTCCAGTATGTATAGAAGCAGGGGTTGTGGGTGTAACAATGGTATTGATGTCCTCATCACTCCTCCTCGGCACCAGCAGCAGCAGGAGCAGGAGCCAAAGAAGCATCAACAGTAGGTACAGCAGCACCAGAAGTTTGGCCATCCTCAAGAGGAACACGCTTCGCTCGTCCGAACTGATTTGGAAGGGGGCGTTGTTGTTGTCGTTGCAGAGGTGCGACAGGTGCAGCCGGTGGTGGTTGGGGAAGACGCGTGAGCAATTCATTAAACTTGTTATCCAGCTTTGTCTCGAACGACTTCTCCATGCCATCTATCTTCTCCATGGCCTCTTCAAATCTGTTTAGCACATCTCCCACCTGGCCACTCATCATTTGCTGAAATTTATCATGCAACTCCTTGTTCGTCATGTTCTCCCAGTCAATCTCGTCGGCTTGTGATCCTGCCATGGTTAGCAGCAATAGAAACACACAAGAATATGATCCTACAGACTACTAGAAAGTGGTGGTGGTGTGGTGTGGTGTCACAAATCCGTCAAGCAAATCTCAAATTCTTACCAGTTCTTACCCAGCAGCAGGTGGTGATCGGCAACCTTTGTAGTCAAAACTCTCAGAGCTTGGACAGAGCGATGGCCAGGTGGTGTCAAACGCACGATGTAGATGTATGTGGAGCTGGGAAGGCTTATGATATGGTAGCAAAAAGGGTCAGCAATAATCAATTCAGAGATGCAATGTTGAATAAACTCTCAACGACGGTACTGTGCTGGTCCTAGGCTAGACCGTGCTAGAGACGCGAGCCTAGAACACTAACAAAAATCACGGCGCTGCACGTAAACAAGGGAGGAGCACACTCTGAATTTTTTTGAAACTGGAACTATTTTTCTTCTGCGGGTAGCACGAAAATTGGCGAATGCGACTTGTTCACGACTCGTAGTATCGCGTGATCTGGAACTCTAAAATAAAGGAATAAATACTGGACTCGGACTAGGACTGGTGGCAGAGATGAATCTGGTGGAACTCGGACTGGTGATGGTATATGACGGTAGTATATGTGGGCTCGGATTGGTGGTGGTATATGGACTCGGATCGGTGGTGGTATATGGACTCGGATCGGTGGTGGTATATGGACTCAGAGAAATAGCAGATAAGCTGTGGTGGTATATGGTAGGGGCGATGATGATGGTGCGGCGGCGGCGTGACAACTTGTGAACAGAACTCGAAACTCTAAAGAACTAGACGCTAAGACCAGCAACTTGACACGACGATGCAACCGCAAATTCAACAAAGCAAAATCCCTAAAAAGATTATGCAAAGGCTCAGATTGGTTCGGATATGATGAACTAACCCTAATTTTTTTTTTTGCTTTTTCCTGGACTGTAGGTATGAAGAACAGACTCGATCTAAACTACGAAAAACTGTAAATCTCACCGAGCAACCTGGGAATCTGATACCACTTGATAGAGGCGAGGGTGTCCCGATCTTTCGATGAGATGATATCTATCGTTTTTGGTGGAGTAGACTTTGACGATCCGACTACGAACGTGCGAGGACGTCGCGCCTTAGCAATCGCTAAACCAACTCCGAGAGGTTATTGACCACGCCGGAGCACAATCAACCTGACCCCGAGGGTCTATCTCCTGCAAGCAAACGAAGAACAAGCAAGAAACTAAGATTTGCAATCTGGATATTGCGAATATAAGATGAAAGCTTTATTGATCGAGGTGGGGTTCTGTGACGTCTTGGTCTGGTCGTTGAACACAAACGAAGTACGCGAAGTTGCAGCTATGGCGAACTTTTAATCTAAACAAAACCCAAAGTCTAAGCGGTGCCCTAAGGGCTGTATATATGGAGGAAGAGGGGGGATTTCGTGGCCCTTGAAGGAGGGGTCCGAAACCAACCCTATCTCTTGTTTCCCCACACATACGGACTCTAAAAACAGCCTATACTCAAGTATTACGAAATTACATGGGCCTGGCCCAATAATAAGGTGACGCAGCACCTATAATAGCCTCTGGACAAAATTTATGAAGTGGAATCTTGTATATTTCGTCCAAGGCTTCCTGCACTCATTATGGTGGCTTCAAAGTCCTGAAATCATCACTTGTAACTCCGTTCTTGTTCCCCTTGCGCATGCCATCATCTCCATGCTTGAACTTGCTCCAAGGTTCCTCTTTATTGTCCAAGCTAGGCCCTGATAATTTAATTGGCGTGCGCAAGCTCTAGTAATTGGTCCAGTATGTATAGCAGTAGGGGCTGTGGGTGTAACAATGGTATTGATGTCCTCATCAGCCGGGCTCAGGATCATCACAGAATTGGGAAAAAAGAAGTCGATCATTCATGGAGACTCACAGCTTGTGATGAGGCAAGTAAACAAGGATTACCAGAGCCCATTGATGAATGCATATGTGGAGGAAGTGAGAAAGCTAGAGAAGCGTTTTGATGGATTGCAAACAGAGCACGTGCCGCATGCGGAAAACAGCATTGCTGATCATCTGTCAAAATGCGCTGCGCAAAAGCTTCATGTGGAACCAGGGACTTTTGTTCTCCACCTGACTCAACCTTCAGTATCCCCGACAACAATGGCCAGAAAGAGGAGGAAACTGGACTCCGGCAAGCCTCTCCTGGCAGAGCTTCCCGAAGCCCTTGACATAGAGGTTGGCGGGAACAACTCCACTTCGCTTGGTGAGTAGCACCCTCCCGCCGAACCATCAATTCTTGCGGTTGAGACATGCGCTCCCACGAATGAGGTGCCGTTAATCCTTGTTGTCGAGCCCTAGGCTCCAACTTGGGCACGGCACATAGTCCATTACCTCCAAATAGGAGAACTTCCCGAAGATCAAGAAGAAGCTGAAAGAGTAGCACGGAGGGCCAGTATGTATCATTTTGTCGACAGCATGCTGTACAGAAGGAGGCCCAACGGTGTGAACTTGTACACAAAGGCATGTGCGGTTCCCATATTGGATCAAGAGCCTTGGTCGGAAAAGCTTTCCGGCAAGGTTTCTATTGGCCCACGGCCCTCCAAGATGCGGTCGAGCTAGTCACCAGATGTGAAGCCTGCCAGTTCCACTCCAAGAATATCCATCAACCTTCTCAAGATCTCCAGACGATCCCTTTGTCATGGCCATTTTCGGTCTGGGGGCTCGACATCTTGGGCACCTTCCCCCGTGCTACCGGGGGCTTTGAATTCTTGTACGTTGCAATCGACAAGTTTACAAAGTGGCCGGAGGTGGAGCCTGTGAGAAAGTTGACCGCACAATCAGCTATCAAGTTCTTGAAGGGATTGGTCTGCTGCTTCGGAGTACCCGCCAGAGTCATCATTGACAACGGCACCCAATTCACAAGCCGTGCCTTCATGCAATATGTTCAAACCCGTGGAAGCAAGGTTTCATTCACCTCTGTTGCTCATCCCAGAAGCAATGGACAAGCTGAGCGGATGAACGCTGAAGTGCTGCGACGACTCAAGATAAGAACTTTCGACAAGTTGCGCAAGTGCGGCAGATGCTGGATCGACGAGCTGCTGGTGGTTCTTTGGTCCCTCCGTACAACACCACATCGAGCTACCGGCCAGACTCCCTTCTCCCTAGTCTATGAGGCAGAAGCAGTGATCCCCACGGAACTCATATATGGGTCGCCTCGAGTATTTGCCTACGATGAAGTAGAGCAAGAGCAGCACCGGCATGACGATGCCGTGCTCCTTGAGGAGAACCGTCTCCGGGCTGCTACGCATGCTGCACGCTACCAGCAAGCCCTGCGTCGCTATCACACCAGCAGGATTCATGCCCGGAGCCTTGAGGAAGGCGACCTTGTCCTTAGGCGTGTTCAGTCTGCCAAGGGTGCAAACAAGTAGACGCCAAAGTGTGATGAGGACATCAATACCATTGTTACACCCACAGCCCCTGCTGCTATATATACTGGACCAATTACTAGAGCTCGCGCATGCTAATTGAATTACCAGGTACTTTCATTTCTTGGTGACAATTCTAATGTTCATGAGAATATGATGCTGCCTAAATTGGGTACATTTGTGTTGATTACTAATGAAGAGCCTAGCATGGACAAGAGGGATGAACACTGGAGCAGGATCAAGCATGGAGATGAAGGCGCGCGTGAAGCGGTCCAAAATGGCGTTTCTAGTGCATATTTGAGCACTTTGAAGCCTCCGTGATGACCTACAAGGACATGGACGAAATATACAAGATGCCCCTTCATAAATTTCGTCCATAGCTTATTTTAGGTGCTGCGCCACCTTATTTTTGGGCCAGGCCCATGTAATTTCGTAATACTTAAGTATAGGCTGTTTTTTAGAGTCCGTATGTGTGGGGAAACAAAGTTAGGGTTGGTTTCGGACCCCTCCTACAAGGGGCCACGAAATTCCCCCCTACTCCTCCATATATACAGGTCTTAGGGCGTCATTTAGACTTTGGGTTTTGTTTAGATTAAAAGTTCACCATAGCTGCAACTTCGCGTACTTCATTTGTGTTCAACGACCAGACCAAGATGTCACAGAACCCCACCTTGATCAATAAAGCTTTCATCTTATATTCGCAATATACAGAGTGCAATTTCAGTTTCTTGCTTGTTCTTCGTTTGCTTGCAGGAAATAGACCTTCCTGGTCAGGTTGATCGTGCTCCGGCGTGCTCAATAACCTCTCGGAGTTGGTTTAGCGATTGCTAAGGCGCGACGTCCTCGCACGTTCGTAGTCGGATCGTCAAAGTCTACTCCACCAAAAACGATAGCCACCATCTCATCGAAAGACGGGACACCTTTGCCTCTATCAAGTAGTATCAGATTTCCAGGTTGCTCGGTGAGATTTTACAGTTTTTCATAGTTTAGATCGAGTCTGTTCTTCATACCTACAGTCCACGAAAAAGCCAAAAAAAATTTAGGGTTAGTTCATCATATCCGAACCAATCTGAGCCTTTGCATAATCTTTTTAGGGTTTTTGCTTGGTTGAATTTTCGGTTGCATCGTCGTGTCGAGTTGCTGGTATTAGCATCTAGTCCTTTAGAGTTTCGAGTTCTGTTCACAAGTTGTCACGCCGCCGCCGCACCATCGTCATCACCACTGCCATATACCACCATCGTCATCACCGCTGCCATATACCACCATCGTCATCACCGCTGCTATATACCAGATATCCACCGCCATCACGCTAATCCGAGTCCACCTCCCTCACAGATTCGCCACCAGTCCGTGTTCCACCGCCCTACATATATCGCCACCAGTCCGAGTTTCCACCAGATTCATCTCCGCCATCAGTCCTAGTCCGAGTCCAGTATTTGTTCCTTTGTTTTTGATTTCCAGATCACGCCATACTCCGAGTCGTGACCAAGTCGGACTCCCCAACTTTCGTGCTACCGCAGTAGAAAAATAGTTACAGTTTAAAAAAAAACTAAGTCTGGAAAATTCTGGCTAGGCAGTTTTTAGACCATTTGTAGACTTTTTCAAAACAAATTTGTTGCGGAGCAAAAAAAAAGAGGAAAAAAGTGCAAAAAAAAAGTGAAAAAAAAGAAAAAAAATTCAGAGTGTGCTCCTCCTTTGTTTATGTGCAGCATCATGATTTTTGTTAGTGTTCTAGGCTCGCGTCTCTAGTACGGTCTAGCCTAGGACCAACACAGTACCGTCGTTGAGCGTTTATTCAACTTTGCATCTCTGAATTGATTATTGCTGACCCTTTTTGCTACCATATTATAAGCCATCCCAGCTCCACATACATCTACATCATGCGTTTGAGTCTCCCTGGTAATCGCTTTATCCAATCTTTGAGAGTTTTGACTACAACGATTGCCGATCACCGCCTGCTGCTTGGTAAGAACTGGTAAGACTTTGAGATTCGCTGGACGGATTTGTGACACCCCGCCACTTTCTAGTAGTCTATAGGATCATATTCATGTGTGTTTCTATTGCTGCTAACCATGGCAGGATCACAAGCCGACGAGATTGACTGGGAGAACATGACAATGAAGGAGCTTCATGATAAATTTCAACAAATGGTGGGTCAACAGGTGGAAGACGTGATGGCCAGTTTTGGAAAGGCCATGGAGAAGATAGATGGCATTGAGAAGGCATTTGAAACAAAGCTCGATAACAAGTTTAATGAATTGCTCGCGCGTCTTCCACAACCACCGCCCGCTGCACCTGTCGCACCTCTACAGCAACAACAACAACAACAACAACATCGTCTTCAAAATCAAGTGGGACGAGCACTGCGCGTTCCCCTTGAGCCTGGTCAAACTTCTGGTGCCGCTGTACCTACTGTTGATGCTTCTCTTGCTCCTGCTGCTACTGCAGAGGTGGAGGGCCATTATGAGGATGAGGTTGACTATGTGCAACCACCAGCACCACCACCACCAAGTCGTCCTCATGCATATCATCGCAACGGTAGGGCTGCACCACCACCTGAGGTACGAGATCATGACCATCTTCCTAAACTAAAATTGAATATTCCACCATTTGAGGGTAGATATGTTCCTGATATATATCTTACTTGGGAGTTAGAAACTGAACAACGTTTTACATGTTTACAATATCCTGAGGGGAGACGTGTTCCTGCTGCTGTTTGTGCTTTCACTAGTTTCGCATGTGTTTGGTGGTCTGAACATTGTAGATTATATCCTATTCCAGCTACTTGGGCTGCTTTGAAAACTGCTATGCGTACTTGTTGGGTTCCACCATATTATCAACGCGAATTACGTCAAATATTGCAGCGTTTAAGACAAGGAAAACATTCTGTAGAAGAATATTATCAGGAATTACAAACTGGCATGATTAGATGTGGTATTGTTGAGGATAATGAAGCTATGCTTGCACGTTTTATGGGTGGATTAAATAAAGAGATTCAGACCATTCTAGAGTATAAGGAGTATAATAATATCACTTGTTTATTCCATCTTGCTTGCAAAGCTGAACGTGAAGTGCAGGATCGACAGGCATTGGCGCGAACTAATTTTTCTGCAGGTCGATATTCATCATGGACACCGCGTGCCTCCTCTACTCCCACACGTCCTACTGCAGCACCACTAACTTCAGCCGCCAATTCCAACTGAGATACAAGAAAACAGGCACCACCACCACCATCTGCCAGGAGTACACCTTCTGGGCCTGCCCAGAGCACTTCGTCATCTATGGCATCAACAGGGCACACACATGATATTATTTGTTGTCGTTGTAAGGGTAGAGGTCATTATGCGAGAGAATGCCAATCTCCGCGTGTTATGATTGCTACTGAGGATGGTGGGTATGAGTCCGCTAGTGACTATGATGAGGAGACTTTGGCTCTTATTACAAGTGAAGAACACGGTGGAGATGATTCTGATCATGAGACGCAATACATGGCTCCTGAAGATGCTGACATGTATGAATGTTTAGTTGCTCAATGTGTTTTGAGTGTGCAGGTCACACAAGCTGAGCAAAATCAGAGGCATAATTTGTTCCATACAAAGGGAGTTGTGAAGGAACGTTCTATTCGCGTCATCATAGATGGAGGGAGCTGCAACAACTTGGCTAGCATGGAGATGGTGGAGAAGCTATCTCTCACCACAAGACCACATCCACATCCTTACTATATCCAATGGTTCAACAACAGCGGCAAGGTTAAGGTAACACATACTGTTCGTGTGCATTTTAGTATCTCTACATATGTTGATTATGTTGATTGTGATGTGGTACCCATGCAAGCAAGTTCCTTATTACTTGGTAGACCATGGCAATTTGATAAAAATTCTGTACACCATGGTAGAAACAATTAGTATACTCTTGCTCATAAGGATAAACATATTACTTTGCTTCCTATGACTCCTGATTCTATTTTGAAAGATGATATTAATAGAGCTAGTAAAGCAAAACAGGAGAAAAATAAGAGTGAAAATCAGATTGTGGCAAAAGAATTTGAGCAACAAATGAAGCCTAATAATAAACCATCTAATGTTGCTTCTGAAATTAAATTGAAAAGTGCATGTTTACTTGCCACCAAATCTGATATTGATGAGCTAGATTTAAGCAAATCTGTTTGGTATGGTTTTGTATGCAAAGAGGCATTATTTTCATTCGAGGACGTGCCTTCCTCTTTGCCTCCTGCTGTCACTAACATTTTGCAGTAGTTCGCTGACGTCTTTCCACAAGACGTGCCACCGGGATTACCACCTATTCACGGGATTGAGCATCAGATTGACTTAATTCCCGGTTCGCTGCCAAACCGTGTGCCATACCGTACCAATCCAGAGGAGACGAAGGAGATTATGCGTCAAGTACAGGAGCTGCTCGACAAAGGTTATATACGTGAATCTCTTAGTCCTTGTGCTGTTCCTATTATACTAGTGCAAAAAAAGGATGGTACGTCGCGTATGTGTGTTGATTGTAGAGGCATTAATAATATTACTATTCATTATTGTCATCCTATTCCTAGGCTAGATGATATGCTTGATGAATTGAGTGGCTCTACAATATTCTCCAAAGTTGATTTGCGTAGTGGATACCATCAAATTCGTATGAAATTGGGAGATGAATGGAAAACAGCATTTAAAACTAAGTTCGGTTTATATGAGTGGTTAGTCATGCCTTTTGGGTTAACTAATGGACCTAGTACTTTTATGAGATTAATGAGCGAAGTTTTACGTGTTTTCATTGGACGATTTGTGGTAGTTTACTTTGATGATATATTGATTTATAGCAGATCTTTGGAGGAACATTTGGAACATTTACGTGCTGTTTTTATTGCTCTACGTGATGCACGTTTGTTTGGGGTACCTCACAGGAAGAAGCCTTCACGGTATTGAAAGATAAGTTGACACATGCTCCTTTACTCCAACTTCCTGATTTTAATAAGACTTTTGAGCTTGAATGTGAAGCTAGTGGAATTGGATTAGGAGGTGTTTTATTACAAGATGGTAAACCTGTTGCATACTTTTCTGAAAAATTGAGTGGGCCGAGTCTGAACTATTCTACGTATGATAAAGAATTATATGCTCTTGTTCGGACTTTACAAACATGGCAACATTATTTATGGCCCAAAGAATTTTTTTATACATTCTGATCATGAATCTTTGAAACATATTAAAAGTCAAGCAAAACTGAACCGTAAACATGCTAAATGGGTTGATTTCATTGAGACTTTTCCTTATGTCATAAAACACAAGAAGGGTAAAGAAAATGTTATTGCTGATGCATTGTCTCGTCGTTATACTATGCTTTCACAACTTGACTTTAAAATATTTGGTTTGGAGACCATCAAAGATCAATATGTGCATGATGCTGATTTTAAAGATGTAATGCAAAATTGTAAAGAAGGAAGAACATGGAACAAATTCGTCCTGAATGATGGATTTGTGTTCCGCGCTAACAAGCTATGCATTCCAGCTAGCTCTGTTCATCTTTTGTTGTTGCAGGTGGCGCATGGAGGACGATTAATGGGACACTTTGGCGTGAAGAAGACGGAGGATGTACTCGGTACACATTTCTTTTGGCCAAAGATGAGACGGGATATTGAACGTTTTGTTGCTCGCTGCACTACATGTCAAAAAGCTAAGTCACGACTCAATCCTCATGGTTTATATATGCCTTTGCCTGTACCTAGTGTTCCTTGGGAGGATATATCTATGGATTTTGTTTTAGGATTACCTCGAACAAAGAAGGGGAGGGATAGCATATTTGTTGTCATGGATAGATTTTAAAAAATGGCACACTTTATACAATGTCATAAAAGCGATGATGCTGCTAATGTTGCTGATTTGTTCTTTCGTGAAATTATTCGCTTGCATGGTGTGCCAAATACTATTGTTTCAGATCGTGATACTAAATTTCTTAGTGATAGAGGCGATGGTATCCCGCTCTTTCGATGAGATGATAGCTATTGTTTTTGGTGGAGTAGACTTTGATGATCCGACTACGAACGTGCGAGGACGTCGCGCCTTAGCAATCGCTAAACCAACTCTGAGAGGTTATTGACCACGCCGGAGCACAATCAACCGGAGCACAATTTCGTCCATAGCTTATTTTAGGTGCTGCGCCACCTTATTTTTGGGCCAGGCCCATGTAATTTGGAAATACTTAAGTATAGGCTGTTTTTTAGAGTCCGTATGTGTGGGGAAACAAAGTTAGGGTTGGTTTCGGACCCGTCCTACAAGGGGCCATGAAATTCCCCCCTACTCCTCCATATATACAGCCCTTAGGGCGTCGTTTAAACTTTGGGTTTTGTTTGATTAAAAGTTCATCATAGCTGCAACTTTGCGTACTTCGTTTGCAATATCCAGATTGCAATTTCAGTTTCTTGCTTGTTCTTCGTTTGCGTTCAACGACCAGACCAAGACATCACTGAACCCCACCTTGATCAATAAAGCTTTCATCTTTTATTCGCAATATCCAGATTGCAATTTCAGTTTTTTGCTTGTTCTTCATTTGCTTGCAGGAAATAGACCTTCGTGGTCTGGTTGATCGTGCTCCGGCGTGGTCAATAACCTCTCAGAGTTGGTTTAGCGATTGCTAAGGCGCAACGTCCTTGCACGTTCGTAGTCGGATCGTCAAAGTGTACTCCACCAAAAACGATAGCCACCATCTTATCGAAAGACGGGACACCTTTGCCTCTATCAAAGTGGGAAGGCCCTTACCGGGTAGTACGAATCACCAGACCTGATGCAGTCCATCTGGAGACCGAAGATGGCATTCAGTTGCAAAACTCATGGAACATTGAACATCTTCGTAAGTTCTACCCATAAGGCGCGGCTGTCGGGCCCTGCCCGGCAGCCACCCTTTTGTACAAGCCTTGCCGATGCACATGTAACCCTTTGTACAAAGCCAGGCACAGACCCTGAGCATAGACAATAAAACGAAGCACTGGGGGGCCCCCGAAAACTTGCATGCATGCATAGCCTAACATGAGCATACCATGATCATGTAGATAAGATCATATGTTGCTTTGTTTCCCTCTGCACTAACTGCAGGACTCTCGCCGCGGACTCGGTCCCAAGAAGAAGAGGCGGAAACAAGTTTACATATTGATCCCCGAGAAGCAAAACAGATAAGTTCCCTATATCCATACATGTCTCTGTAAGAAGAAAATTTGTGCATAGAGAAACCTCGTCACCTTCGAAGCATTTGTGCTCCCATCCTTTGACCCGAACGTTGCTTCGGTCGAGATGGTTGTAGTGGATCTTGGCGAAGAGGGTTCGACAAGGGGCCGGTCCCCTTCCATAGTTTTGAGCCTGGCAGGCCAAGCCTCGCGGCAACAAACAGAAGGCGCCCGGCAGGATAGCTTACCGGAGAAAACTTGTTTACTTAAAAGTATAGAGGCATTCTTCCTCTGCATGGATATAATACATGCATAAGTACCCGACAAGATCGTCTTTTTTCAATAATATACGGATAAACAAGTACAAAGCTTACAGAGTGCCAACATGGGTAGAAGAGATTACATATTTGAAACTAAAGTTTGGCAAGTGCCTACATGTTTTGGATTGAAAAAAGATAAGTGCCCCGTAATCCCTTTCTTGTCCCTCTCCTCCTAGGAGCTACGGTAGGAGGTGAAGAGGGCAAAAGGAGTGCCTGGGCAGAAGCCCAGTCCCACCGCGTCAAGACCTGTAGGACGCAGTCTGACAAGATCGAGAGGGTGCGGACGAAGGTGATGGGTGGGGAGAGCACCTACGCGGTGCCCTGGTCACCGCTACCAGGGCTAGCAGGATGCGGCAGGGTGAACGAAGCCGGAGCCCACGAGGAAGCCTGCCGGGGTCCAGCTGGAAGGCTACTGGAGGAGCCGGAGGCACCATCCACACCCAACACCCCGGCAAATCGCTTTGCCGGGGAAGAGATGCAGGTGCAGATGATGGTGCCACCGGCCCCCCGCTGACGGTGACGGTGCGACCGGCGTTCAGCCGGAGTCGGAGTCGTCGCCCTCCCCATCGGCGCCGTCATCATCGCCGTCACTGTCTTTCTCGTCGCTATCGCTCAAGAAGGAGCTTTCGTCGTCAGTCGAGCTCTTCGCGCAGTACCCTAAGCGAGCACCCGAACGCCCGAAGACCTTAACGGAGAGCAGGGCGGCGTCCATTAACTTGAAATGGAGAACGTGCCCGGCCGCCAAGCTGTGGGCACGGGTGAAGGTCTTCCAGCCACGCCAGAGAAGCATGACATGAGGAGTGGGGAACTCCACGTCCGCTCGCATGCTGCCATTGCAGCAGCCCCTCATGTGCAGCCTCAGCCCCGGCGGCTGCTCGACCTCCATCACCCTTGCGAATAGGGTGGGAAGCGGAAGACGGCTGCGCGGGGGCCCACGCAGTTTGACGATGAACTCCAGCGGCTGGTTCCCGACGTGGCCTTCACTCAGGTCCTAAGCGACTGGAGGGGGTGCGATCAGAACACCGCCCCGTTCTCCTCGCCCCAGAGCACCACGACGACCACGACCACGTCCTCTCCCGCCTCCTCTCACGGCGGGCTCCGCCCTTGCATCCCCAACATGAGGAGGGAGGCGCTGTCGAGCAGAAGCCCTCGTCGCCGCCACTGGAGTACCGCTACGTCCTCTTCCCCTCACCATGATGGAGAATTGATATCAGAAGGATAGACGAAGGGATGGGTGTGAGCCAGTGCCTCGCCCACGTCCCCTTTTATAGGCGAGCGGGGCTGGGGGCTGGCTCCTCACCCAGGAGGCAACCGCCCCGATCCACCAATCCGACTCCTCAGCGTCACTAACGACGCGCGGAATCAAGACTGACATCCTGCGCCTATCCATGGCGCCTGGCTTTCTGCCTTGGCTCCTGATGTAGGGTAGAAGCCTAGATGCCCGATCATTCATGAAAGGAGCGGATCCCACTATGAACACGAAGAACACGAGGAGAAAACACGAGGGGAAACACGAGAGAATCACTCAAACCAACAAGATTCGATTACACATGTGCTAGATCCTCGAAACACAAAGAGATACACGATCCAAATCCAACAAAGGACGATACATAGGGTTGTTCTCTGTGAGGAGGTCTTGATAATATCCTAGACGGATCTTCCCGTGAGGGGTCTTGAATCCAAGATGGATCTTCTCCGTAGAGGCTCGCGGTCTCTCTCGGTGGAGTAGATCCGGATGGATGAGCAAAGCTCTATCTCTAAATGAGCTATCACATTTGCTAAAAGTCAAAAGAGGGAGGAGAAGGAGTATATATAGTCTAGGTGGGCGAAGGGGTACATGGGCCTCGGCCCCGAAACTGTGCGCAGACAGGGACCGGACGTCTGGTCTAGAGCGGACGTCCGGACGTCCGGAGGTCACCGGACTTCTTTCATTTCGGCTCGGGTGCAGAGACACCGGATGTCCGGAGTCGGCCGGTCGTCCGGTCGCCGGACGTCCGGTCTTTTTCGGAATTCACTGATTTGGCTCGGGTGTGGGTTGGCCGGTCGTCCGGTGGGGGCCGGACGTCCGCTCGCTGTAGCATGCGTTGGCTGTGCCTTGGGCAGGCTGAGGCTTCAGGCGCCGAATGTCCGGCCCGACCGGTCGTCCGGTGGCTGGTGTTTCTTTGGCAGCTCTTCTTCTTGTCTCTCCTCCTTGGTGTCCTCGCCGTCTTGTCCGTTGGATGCAGCTGCTCCGTGGCCTTCATCCAAGTACCTGATCACACATAGTGTTTCCGTTTGAGGTAGTAGCCATGTCTCATGTGTAGAAAGTAGTAGTTCGGAGAGGAGCGAGTTCACCTTATCTTCGATAGCCTTTGCTCGAGCACTTGTCATGGGTCCAAGTGGTGTCGTGGGAGATGTAGATACGTCCATGGGGATGACCGTGGGATGCTCCGCATCATTTTCCCCCCCTTGGGAAGGATCCGACCTCGGATCGAAATCTTCATCACCATGGTAGGCCGAGAGATCCATGACGTTGAAGACGTCGCTCATGTTGTACTTGTCGCGCGGGAGGTCGATCTTGTAAGCGTTGTTGTTGTAGCATGCGAGCACCTTGAAGGGGCTGTCGGCTCAAGGAAGAAGCTTTGACTTGCGTTCATTGGGGAAGCGGTCCTTGCGAAGGTGTAGCCACACTAGATCTCCAACGTTGAATATCATGGGTTGCTTTTTGACGTTGAGCTTGGTCGCGAGTCGTTGTACTTGGCGCTCGATGGTGTGCCTTGTATCTTCATGCATCTTCTTGAGGTAGTTGACTCGTGCACTCGCGTCCATGTTGATGCGCTCTTGTAGTGGTAGAGGAATGTCCAATGGGGACAACGGGTTGAAACCGTAGACGACGTCGAAGGGGGACTTGCCAGTAGTCGAATGTCTTGCGCGGTTGTAGGCATACTCGGCGATGGGTCGGCATTCCTCCCACTCCTCGATGTTCTTCTTGCTCAACACGCGGAGGAGAGTATATAGTGTCCGGTTCGTGACCTCCGTTTGGCCGTAGGTTTGTGGGTGGTATGCCGAAGAGAATAGGAGCTTGATTCCGAGCTTTGCGCATAATGTCTTCCAAAAGTAGCTAAGGAACTTGACGTCGCGGTCCGAGACAATAGTCTTTGGCACTCCATGTAGGCGCAATATGTCCCTACAGAAAAGATTTGCAACATGTGAAGCATCGTCTATCTTGTTGCATGGTATGAAATGTGCCATCTTAGAGAATCGGTCCACAATAACAAACACGGAATCCTTTCCATTTCTAGTTCTAGGCAACCCAAGCACAAAATCCATGCTAATATCTGATGTAGGGTAGAACCCTAGATGCCCGATCTTTCACGAATGGAGCGGATCCCGCGATGAACACGAAGAACACGAGGAGAAAACACGAGGGGAAACACGAGAGAATCACTCAAACCAACAAGATTCGATTACACATGCACTAGATCCTCGAAACACAAAGAGAGTCACGATCCACGATCAACAAGGGACGATACAAAGGTAACTAGTTCATCTCCGTGAGGAGGTGTAACATCCCAAATTTTTAATTTGGAATGTTATACATAGATCATTCACTGCATATCATATTTTATTGCATTTCGTTTTGCGATCCTCGAAAATTCTAAGCAACTCAAGGACCCACGGAGAGAGTTGGGGATTTCACCGTTTTCATATTTGAATTTTCTCAAATATTGAAACAGGGATCAAGTTGGTTTAACTATTTTTCTCTCCGAAAATATTTCATATTAAAAATATATGAGAGGAGATAATATGACTTCTCCAAAATAAATGGATTATTGGAGGAAAAATATTAAAATCAAATAAATATTTTATTTGGATTTTTATTGCAATTTTATTTGAATTTAGAAAAATATGCATTTTTCAAAATTGCATTAGAGTCCCAAATAAATGTTTACCTTGTCCGGGAGATTTTTAGAGGACGGGGAAAATTTATTTCGGGAATTTTGGAGTCCGTTTAGTATTTCTTTTATTTGTTTTTCTGCGCGGAATTATTTAAAAAAAAAAAAAACTCGGCCGGACCGAACTGGGCCGAAGCCCAGCCGGCCCAGCAGGCCGCCGCCGCCTTCGTTCCCGTCCCCGAGCCGGACTCCTCCAGGGAGTCCGAGCCGCCGCCGTCGCTGCCCGTCGCCCCCTCCCCAAGCCACCCCGCCCCGGCCCCTTTATATGCCGCCGGCCCCGCCGCCTCGACCCACCCCGCCGCCGCAGCCCACCGCCACCGCCGCAGCAAGCAGCCGCCGCCGCCGCCGCGTCCGCCGCTCGCCGCCGCCGCTGCAGCGCCGCCGCCGCACTCCGCCGCGCCGCGCCGCTGCACCGCACGCGCCCCGCCCCTTCGCCTCGCCGCTCGCGCTGCCGCGCCGCATCCCGCCGCCGCTGCAGCCTCGTCTCGCCGGAGCCGCCGCTCGCCGGATCCGACGCCCGGTTTTTTTTCCGGTTAACCGTTCGGTTTTTTTGGTAAACCCTAGATCTAGATTCGGTTTTTTTTAAATTCCGGTTTATTCTTTTTAGATCGGTTTTCCGTCGGTTTAGTTATTTAGCGAACGCCCGTCCGTACGTTCGTTTTAACGAACGGTTTTCACCGTTTAACCGCAGACAGCGAACGTTCGTTCGTTAGCCTGTTCGTTAGTTTTTCTTTTTCTCGGATTTTCCGCGATTATTTTCGATCGCGATTTCTGATCCGATTTTCGTTTTAGTATAACTTTTCGCTCGTTTGTCGGAATCAGGCGATTCAAGCGCCTAGATCTTCGTCTCGAAGCCCTCTTTCTGTTTAACCAACTTAAACAAGTTTTTGCTACTGTAAAATTTGACTTTAGTCCAGATTAGTAATCAAAGCTTGTTTCTTTCGCAGTTTGAGTTTCGTTGCTCCGTTTGATTTGATTCTTTTTGCAAACCGGAGTTCTTCAGTTGAACTTTCTGGTTAGGTCTTCTCATTTGGGTTTTACCCGTGCATCTTCGCTTGATTGCTTATGTATGCTATTGGTTGTTTGCGATAGAATTCCCGGAGTGCGAAGCGTGCTACTACGAGTCTCTAGGATTTGCAGATCGTCAGCAAGGCAAGTTCACACTTTGATCATACTCTTCTATACCCAGTTTTTATGCATTAGTTTTATCCTCAAACACTACATGATTAGGATGTGATTAACTTGTGGGTATTGGGAAGTAGATGATGAGGTAGAACCTATTGCCCTTTTATTATAAAACCCTTGGGAGTTACTTCCACGCTATGCTTATGTTGCCATGCTATGCTCGTAGACGTGGATTGGGTTTGAGTGTATCCATGACAGATGTGAGATTTTTAATTAATGGTTCAACTTAAGGTGGCAACTTTAATACACATCTGGGTGGATTGCTTGTTTGGGCACCTGGGGATATACCAGTGTTGTCCTAGGAGATCCCGGGGATATACCGTGTGATCCTCCTACGGTCCGCCACCCAGGCTCAAAGGGATCATAAGATTATTCATGCTAGAAACTTCCGTGTGCAGCCACAAGCTATTATGGGCTCTAGCATAGTTGAGTATGTTACATGACCTCTTTCAGTGGTAGGCTAGCAGATGTAGGGGAAAGTAGGTGTAACGGTCTACCCGGAGTAAAGAGTTAATGTTTCTGAAAGACTGTGTCTCGGTTATCTGTTTCTCAAACACCATGTAGTGCGAGAAAATCCAACGGAGGAGATCGAGTCTTGTGGGGAAAAGTGCACAAACCTCTGCAGAGTGTACAAACTAATCATGATTAGCCGTGTCCCCGGTTATGGACATCTTGAGTATCTGGTTCTTGGATTATCATATTGAATCCCATCACTCTAAATTAATTTGTTGGGATTAATAATTACTTTTAATTGGGATTGAGAGGGGGATTTACCTTCTCAATGTTCAACAACCACCATGATAGTTAAATAAAATATATTCCTTTGTTGTAGGGAAAAATTGGCTTTTCGCAAAACAGTATAACCCTAGAGCTTTTCCACCAGCCAAGTATGCATGTAGTATTAGCAATTATTCTGTTCATTGCTCTACTGTGTTATATTGCCAGCATATTCCATGTGCTGACCCGTTTCGGGCTGCAACGTATCATGTTGCAGACTTTTCAGACGGAGAGTAAGGTGTGCTAGGTCGTTGTCGTGCACTCAGCTATGCCGTTGGAGTTGATGGACTCACCTTATCTTCCAAGCCTTCCGCTGTTATCCTATTTAGATGGCCTTAAGCCATATTTATTGTAATCAGTTCTCTTTTGAGACATTCGATGTAATAAGTGTGTGATTGCACTCTGTTATAAATCCTTCGAGTACTGTGTGTGTCAGCATTACCGATCCAGGGATGACACTTGAACACAGAGATTCGATCCATTCGGGTCGGGTCGCTACAGGAGGCCTTGAGTTCTTCCCGTTAGGGGTCTTGAATCCAGGTGGATCTTCTCCGAAGAGGCACGGTCTCTCTCGGAGGAGCAGATCCGGATGGATGAGCAAAGCTCTATCTCTCAAATGAGCTATCACTTCGCTGAAAGTCAAAAGAGGGAGGAGGAGGAGTATATATAGTCTAGGTGGCGAAGGGGTACAAGGGCCTCGGCCCGAAACTGCGCGCAGGCAGGGACCGGACGTCCGGTCTGGAGCGGATGTCTGGTGGCTCGTGGGCGTCCGGACATCCGGAGGTCACAGGTCTTCCGTCATTTTGGCTCGGGTGCAGAGACACCGGATGTCCAGAGTCGGCCGGTCGTCCGGTCGCCGGACGTCCGGTCTTTTTCGGATTTCCGCTGATTTTTCTCGGGTGTGGGGTGGCCGGTCGTCCGGTAGGAGCCGGACGTCCGCTCGCTGGGAGATGCCGGTCGTCCGGTGGGGGCCGGACGTCCGCTCGCTGTAGTATGCGTTGGCTGGGCCTTGGGCAGGCTGAGGCTTCAGGAGCCGGACGTCCGGTCCCGACCGGTCGTCTGGTGGCTGGTATTTCTTTGGCGGCTCTTCTTCTTGTCCCTCCTCCTTGGTGTCCTCGCTGTCTTGTCCGTTGGATGCAGCTGCCCCGTGGCCTTCATCCACGTACCTGATCACACATAGTGTTTCCGTTTGAGGTAGTAGCCATGTCTCATGTGTAGAAAGTAGCAGTTCGGAGAGGAGCGAGTTCACCTTATCTTCGATAGCCTTTGCTCGAGCTCTTGTCATGGGTCCAAGTGGTGTCGTGGGAGATGTAGATACGTCCATGGGGATGACCGTGGGATGCTCCGCATCATCTTCCCCCCCCCCTTGGGAAGGATCCGACCTCGGATCGAAATCTTTATCACCATGGTAGGCCGAGAGATCCGTGACGTTGAAGACGTCGCTCACGTTGTACTTGTCGCGCGGGAGGTCGATCTTGTAAGCGTTGTTGTTGTAGCGTGCGAGCACCTTGAAAGGGTTGTCTGCTCGAGGAAGAAGCTTTGACTTGCGCTCATTGGGGAAGCGGTCCTTGCGAAGGTGTAGCCACACTAGATCTCCAACGTTGAATATCATGGGTTGCTTGTTGGCGTTGAGCTTGGTCACGAGTCGTTGTACTTGGCGCTCGATGGTGTGCCTTGTATCTTCGTGCATCTTCCGAAGGTAGTTGACTCGTGCACTCGCGTCCATGTTTATGCGCTCTTGTAGTGGTAGAGGAAGAATGTCCAATGGGGACAACGGGTTGAAACCGTAGACGACCTCGAAGGGGGACTTGCCAGTAGTCGAATGTCTTGCGCGGTTGTAGGCGTACTCGGCGATGGGTAGGCATTCCTCCCACTCCTTGATGTTCTTCTTGATCAACACGCGAAGGAGAGTAGATAGTGTCTGGTTCGTGACCTCCGTTTGGCCGTCGGTTTGTGGGTGGTATGCCGAAGAGAATAGGAGCTTGATTCCGAGCTTTGCGCATAATGTCTTCCAAAAGTAGCTAAGGAACTTGACGTCGCGGTCCGAGACAATAGTCTTTGGCACTCCATGTAGGCGCAATATGTCCCTACAGAAAAGATTTGCAACATGTGGAGCATCGTCTATCTTGTTGCATGGTATGAAATGTGCCATCTTAGAGAATCGGTCCACAACAACAAACACGGAATCCTTTCCATTTCTAGTTCTAGGCAACCCAAGTACAAAATCCATGCTAATATCCTCCCATGGGTGATATGGAATTGGAAGGGGCATATAAAGACCATGAGATTGAGCTTTGGACTTAGCTTTGCGACATGTCGAACATCGGTTGGTGAAGCGTGAGACGTCGCGGAACATCTTGGGCCAAAAATAGTTCTTAGAGAGCGCAGCAAATGTCTTGTCTCGTCCAAAGTGTCCCATTAGTCCTCCTCCATGAGATTCTTGCAAAAGTAACAAACGAAGAGAAGACTCAGGGATGCAAAGTTTGTTAGCTCTCATAAGATAATCATCCTTGATGTAATAGCGTTCCCAAGACGTATGCGTCAACCACTTGGCATAAGGAGTAGCAAAAGTAGGATCATGCGCATACAAGTCTTTTATGTGCTCAAAGCCAATGACATTCAATTCAAGTTTAGTAACAAGCATGCATATGCGGGAAAGCGCATCCGCCACAACATTCTCCTTGCCCTTAATGTACTTGATGACATACGGAAATGACTCAATGAATTCACTCCACTTAGCATGACGCTTGTTCAACTTAGTTTGACCCTTAAGGTACTTAAGCGTTTCATGGTCGGTATGAATGACAAATTCATGAGGGCGAAGATAATGTTCCCACTCACGCAAAACTCGAACTAAAGCATATAGCTCTTTGTCATATATGGGGTAATTGAGTTGCGCTCCGGAAAGTTTCTCACTAAAGTAAGCAATTGGGCGCTTCTCTTGCGTTAACACGCCTCCTATGCCATTACCACTAGCATCGCAATGAATTTCAAAGGGTTTGTCAAAGTTGGGTAATGCAAGCACGGGAGCATGAGTAAGTAAATTCTTAAGCTCATTGAATGCGGTATCTTGTGATGGTCCCCAAACAAAAGGTGCATTTTTCTTACTCAAAGCATATAAAGGTGAAGCAATGGTGCTAAAATCCTTCACAAATCTACGATAGAAACCGGCTAAACCAAGAAAACTACGCACTTGTTGCAAATTGATTGGTTGGGGCCAAGTTTTAATAGCATTGATCTTAGATTCATCTACATGGACACCCTTAGAAGACACAACGAAACCCAAGAAAAGAAGCTTATCAACACCAAAAAGGCATTTGTCCATATTAGCATAAAGTCGCTCTTTTCTAAGAGTTTGCAACACGGTTTTAAGATGGGTGACATGGTCTTTGAGGGATTTGCTAAATACAAGAATATCGTCAAAATAGACCACAACAAATACGCCAATATAGGGTCGAAGAACAAAATGCATGACTCTCATGAAAGTACCGGGTGCTTCGGATAAACCCATTGACATAACAAGCCATTCATATAAGCCAAATTTGGTCTTAAATGCAGTTTTCCATTCATCACCTTCTTGGATGCGTATTTGATAGTAGCCACTTTTAAGATCAATTTTAGAGAAAATGGTAGCTCCGCTAAGATCATCTAGCATATCATCTAGGCGTGGGATAGGGTAACGATAACGCACGGTAATAGCATTGATAGGACGACTATCGGAACACATGCGAAATGTACCATCTTTCTTGGGAACAAGGATTACCGGTACGGCACAAGGGCTCAAGCTTTCACGTACATGGCCGTTGTCGATGAGTTGTTGTGCTTGCCATTGGATCTCCTTTGTTTCCTCGGGGTTAACGCGGTAGGGAGCCTTTGTGGAAGAGGTGCTCCGGGAATGAGGTAGATGCGATGTTCGATGCCTCATAGAGGAGGTAGACCCGGAGGTAGCTCGTCAGGAAAAACATCTTGAAATACCTGCAATAGAGAACATAACACTAAAGGGAGATTGTGTGAGTTGTTAGTTTTGGGTGCCTCATCTTTGCACAAAAGGACATAGTGCATAACACTTGATGGGTTCTCACACACTTCTCTCATCTCACGTTTGGTGGCAAAGAGGAGTAGGTTTTTCTTGTCGCTCATCGTGGAGGCACTCATTTTGGGCTTGTGGCGCTCACTCTCTTTATGGTGGTTCGCTCTCTCACTAGTCTCTCCACGATGGGTGGCTTGCTTGTCGGCGATCACTTGACTTGGAAACATAGGTCGTAGCACGTACTCCTTCCCTTTCATTTTGAAGCTATAGTGGTTCGTTCGCCCATTGTGGATGACGCCTCGGTCAAATTGCCATGGTCGTCCAAGTATGAGATGGCAAACGGACATAGGAACGACATCACAGTCTGATAGAGGCGAGGGTGTCCCGATCTTTCGATGAGATGATAGCTATCGTTTTTGGTGGAGTAGACTTTGACGATCCGACTACGAACGTGCGAGGACGTCGCGCCTTAGCAATCGCTAAACCAACTCCGAGAGGTTATTGACCACGCCGGAGCACAATCAACCTGACCACGTGATGAGGACATCAATACCATTGTTACACCCACAGCCCCTGCTTCTATACATACTGGACCAATTACTAGAGCTCGCGCACGCCAATTAAAATATCAGGTACTTTCGTTTCTTGGTAATGATTCTAAAGTTCATGAGAATATGATGCTGCCTAAATTGGATACATTTGTTTTGCTTACAAATGAAGGGCCTAGCTTGGACAAGAAAGAGGAACCTTGGAGCAAGTTCAAGCATGGAGATGATGGCATGCACAAGGGGAACAAGAGCGGAGTTACAAGTGATGATTTCAGGACTTTGAAGCCACCATAATGAGTGCAGGAAGCCTTGAACGAAATATACAAGATGTCACTTCATAAATTTCGTCCAGAGGCTATTATAGGTGCTGCGTCACCTTATTATTGGGCCAGGCCCATGTAATTTCGAAATACTTGAGTATAGGCTGTTTTTAGAGTCCGTATGTGTGGGGAAACAAGAGATAGGGTTGGTTTCGGACCCCTCCTTCAAGGGCCACGAAATCCCCTCCTCTTCCTCCATATATACAGCCCTTAGGGCACCGTTTAGACTTTGGGTTTTGTTTAGATTAAAAGTTCGCCATAGCTGCAACTTCGCGTACTTCGTTTGTGTTCAACGACCAGACCAAGACGTCACAGAACCCCACCTTGATCAATAAAGCTTTCATCTTATATTCGCAATATCCAGATTGCAAATCTTAGTTTCTTGCTTGTTCTTCGTTTGCTTGCAGGAGATAGACCCTCGTGGTCAGGTTGATTGTGCTCCGGCGTGGTCAATAACCTCTCGGAGTTGGTTTAGCGATTGCTAAGGCGCGACGTCCTCGCACGTTCGTAGTCGGATCGTCAAAGTCTACTCCACCAAAAACGATAGCTATCATCTCATCGAAAGATCGGGGCACCCTCGCCTCTATCAATTGGTATCAGAGCCAGGTTGCTCGGTGAGATTTACAGTTTTTCGTTGTTTAGATTGAGTCTGTTCTTCATACCTACAGTCCAGGAAAAAGCCAAAAAAAAATTAGGGTTAGTTCATCATATCCGAACCAATCTGAGCCTTTGCATAATCTTTTTAGGGTTTTTGCTTTGTTGAATTTGCGGTTGCATCGTCGTGTCAAGTTGCTGGTCTTAGCGTCTAGTTCTTTAGAGTTTCGAGTTCTGTTCACAAGTTGTAACGCCGCCGCCGCACCATCATCATCGCCCCTACCATATACCACCACAGCTTATCTGCTATTTCTCTGAGTCCATATACCACCACCGATCCGAGTCCATATACCACCACCGATCCGAGTCCATATACCACCACCAATCCGAGCCCACATATACTACCGTCATATACCATCACCAGTCCGAGTTCCACCATATTCATCTCTGCCACCAGTCCTAGTCCGAGTCCAGTATTTATTCCTTTATTTTAGAGTTCCAGATCACGCGATACTACGAGTCGTGAACAAGTCGGATTCCCCAATTTTCGTGCTACCCGCAGAAGAAAAATAGTTCCAGTTTAAAAAAAAAACTAAGTCTGGAAAATTCTGGCTAGGCAGTTTTTAGACCATTTGTAGACTTTTTCGAAAAAAAATTGTTGCGGAGCAAAAAAAAAAAGAGGAAAAAAAAGTGCAAAAAAAAAAATTCAGAGTGTGCTCCTCCCTTGTTTACGTGCAGCGCCGTGATTTTTGTTAGTGTTCTAGGCTCGCGTCTCTAGCACGGTCTAGCCTAGGACCAGCACAGTACCGTCGTTGAGAGTTTATTCAACATTGCATCTCTGAATTGATTATTGCTGACCCTTTTTGCTACCATATCATAAGCCTTCCCAGCTCCACATACATCTACATCGTGCGTTTGACACCACCTGGCAATCGCTCTGTCCAAGCTCTGAGAGTTTTGACTACAAAGGTTGCCGATCACCACCTGCTGCTCGGTAAGAACTGGTAAGAATTTGAGATTTGCTTGACGGATTTGTGACACCACACCACACCACCACCACTTTCTAGTAGTCTGTAGGATCATATTCTTGTGTGTTTCTATTGCTGCTAACCATGGCAGGATCACAAGCCGACGAGATTGACTGGGAGAACATGACGAACAAGGAGTTGCATGATAAATTTCAGCAAATGATGAGTGGCCAGGTGGGAGATGTGCTAAACAGATTTGAAGAGGCCATGGAGAAGATAGATGGCATGGAGAAGTCGTTCGAGACAAAGCTGGATAACAAGTTTAATGAATTGCTCACGCGTCTTCCCCAACCACCACCGGCTGCACCTGTCGCACCTCTGCAACGACAACAACAACGCCCCCTTCCAAATCAGTTCGGACGAGAATCTCTCTATTTAATCCACCCATGAAACGTGCAAGCATAGCTTCATTCTCCTCAACAATACCACATCTAATCATGCCAGTTTGTAATTCCTGATAATATTCTTCTACAGAATTTTTTCCTTGTCTTAAGCGCTGCAATTTTTGAAGTAATTCACGTTGATAATATGGTGGAACCCAACGAGTACGCATAGCAGTTTTCAAAGCAGCCCACGTAGCTGGAATAGGATATAATCTACAATGTTCAGACCACCATACACATGCAAAACTAGTGAAAGCACAAACAGCAGCAGCAACACGTCGTTCCTCGGGATATTGTAAACATGTAAAACGTTGTTCAGTTTCTAACTCCCAAGTAAGATATATATCAGGAACATATCTACCCTCGAATGGTGGAATATTCAATTTTAATTTAGGAAGATGGTCATGATCTCGTACCTGAAGTGGTGGTGCAGGCCTACCATTGCGATTATTTGCATGTGGACGACCTGGTGCTGGTGGTTGCATGTAGTTATGATTTTGATCAACCTCATCCTCATAATCGCCCGCGTAATCATTCTCCTCCTCGGCACTAGCAGCAGCAGGAGCAGGAGCCAAAGAAGCATCAACAGTAGGTACAGCAGCACCAGAAGTTTGGCCATCCTCAAGAGGAACACGCTTCGCTCGTCCGAACTGATTTGGAAGGGGGCGTTGTTGTTGTCATTGCAGAGGTGCGACAGGTGCAGCCGGTGGTGGTTGGGGAAGACGCGTGAGCAATTCATTAAACTTGTTATCCAGCTTTGTCTCGAACGACTTCTCCATGCCATCTATCTTCTCCATGGCCTCTTCAAATCTGTTTAGCACATTTCCCACCTGGCCACTCATCATTTGCTGAAATTTATCATGCAACTCCTTGTTCGTCATGTTCTCCCAGTCAATCTCGTCGGCTTGTGATCCTGCCATGGTTAGCAGCAATAGAAACACACAAGAATATGATCCTACAGACTACTAGAAAGTGGTGGCGGTGTGGTGTGGTGTCACAAATCCGTCAAGCAAATCTCAAATTCTTACCAGTTCTTACCCAGCAGCAGGTGGTGATCGGCAACCTTTGTAGTCAAAACTCTCAGAGCTTGGACAGAGCGATTGCTAGGTGGTGTCAAACGCACGATGTAGATGTATGTGGAGCTGGGAAGGCTTATGATATGGTAGCAAAAAGGGTCAGCAATAATCAATTCAGAGATGCAATGTTGAATAAACTCTCAACGACGGTACTGTGCTGGTCCTAGGCTAGACCGTGCTAGAGACGCGAGCCTAGAACACTAACAAAAATCACGGCGCTGCACGTAAACAAGGGAGGAGCACACTCTGAATTTTTTTTTCTTTTTTTTTGCACTTTTTTTTTCCTCTTTTTTTTTTTGCTCCGCAACAATTTTTTTTCGAAAAAGTCTACAAATGGTCTAAAAACTGCCTAGCCAGAATTTTCCAGACTTAGTTTTTTTTTTGAAACTGGAACTATTTTTCTTCTGCGGGTAGCACGAAAATTGGGGAATCCGACTTGTTCACGACTCGTAGTATCGCGTGATCTGGAACTCTAAAATAAAGGAATAAATACTGGACTCGGACTAGGACTGGTGGCAGAGATGAATATGGTGGAACTCGGACTGGTGATGGTATATGACGGTAGTATATGTGGGCTCGGATTGGTGGTGGTATATTGACTCGGATCGGTGGTGGTATCTGGACTCGGATCGGTGGTGGTATATGGTAGGGGCGATGATGATGGTGCGGCGGCGGCGTGACAACTTGTGAACAGAACTCGAAACTCTAAAGAACTAGACGCTAAGACCAGCAACTTGACACGACGATGCAACCGCAAATTCAACAAAGCAAAAACCCTAAAAAGATTATGCAAAGGCTCAGATTGGTTCGGATATGATGAACTAACCCTAAATTTTTTTTTTGGCTTTTTCCTGGACTGTAGGTATGAAGAACAGACTCGATCTAAACTACGAAAAACTGTAAATCTCACCGAGCAACCTGAGAATCTGATACCACTTGATAGAGGCGAGGGTGTCCCGATCTTTCGATGAGATGATAGCTATCGTTTTTGGTGGAGTAGACTTTGACGATCCGACTACGAACGTGCGAGGACGTCGCGCCTTAGCAATCGCTAAACCAACTCTGAGAGGTTATTGACCACGCCGGAGCACAATCAACCTGACCACGAGGGTCTATCTCCTGCAAGCAAACGAAGAACAAGCAAGAAACTAAGATTTGCAATCTGGATATTGCGAATATAAGATGAAAGCTTTATTGATCAAGGTGGGGTTCTGTGACGTCTTGGTCTGGTCGTTGAACACAAACGAAGTACGCGAAGTTGCAGCTATGGCGAACTTTTAATCTAAACAAAACCCAAAGTCTAAACGGTGCCCTAAGGGCTGTATATATGGAGGAAGAGGAGGGGATTTCGTGGCCCTTGAAGGAGGGGTACGAAACCAACCCTATCTCTTGTTTCCCCACACATACGGACTCTAAAAACAGCCTATACTCAAGTATTTCGAAATTACATGGGCCTGGCCCAATAATAAGGTGACGCAGCACCTATAATAGCCTCTGGACGAAATTTATGAAGTGACATCTTGTATATTTCGTCCAAGGCTTCCTGCACTCATTATGGTGGCTTCAAAGTCCTGAAATCATCACTTGTAACTCCGTTCTTGTTCCCCTTGTGCATGCCATCATCTCCATGCTTGAACTTGCTCCAAGTTTCCTCTTTCTTGTCCAAGCTAGGCCCTTCATTTGTAAGCAAAACAAATGTATCCAATTTAGGCAGCATCATATTCTCATGAACTTTAGAATCATTACCAAGAAACGAAAGTACCTGATATTTTAATTGGCGTGCGCGAGCTCTAGTAATTGGTCCAGTATGTATAGAAGCAGGGGTTGTGGGTGTAACAATGGTATTGATGTCCTCATCATTCTCCATGCCATCTATCTTCTCCATGGCCTCTTCAAATCTGTTTAGCACATCTCCCACCTGGCCACTCGTCATTTGCTGAAATTTATCATGCAACTCCTTGTTCGTCATGTTCTCCCAGTCAATCTCGTCGGCTTGTGATCCTGCCATGGTTAGCAGCAATAGAAACACACAAGAATATGATCCTACAGACTACTAGAAAGTGGTGGTGGTGTGGTGTGGTGTCACAAATCCGTCAAGCAAATCTCAAATTCTTACCAGTTCTTACCCAGCAGCAGGTGGTGATCGACAACCTTTGTAGTCAAAACTCTCAGAGCTTGGACAGAACGATTGCCAGGTGGTGTCAAACGCACGATGTAGATGTATGTGGAGCTGGGAAGGCTTATGATATGGTAGCAAAAAGGGTCAGCAATAATCAATTCAGAGATGCAATGTTGAATAAACTCTCAACGACGGTACTGTGCTGGTCCTAGGCTAGACCGTGCTAGAGACGCGAGCCTAGAACACTAACAAAAATCACGGCGCTGCACGTAAACAAGGGAGGAGCACACTCTGAATTTTTTTGAAACTGGAACTATTTTTCTTCTGCGGGTAGCACGAAAATTGGCGAATGCGACTTGTTCACGACTCGTAGTATCGCGTGATCTGGAACTCTAAAATAAAGGAATAAATACTGGACTCGGACTAGGACTGGTGGCAGAGATGAATCTGGTGGAACTCGGACTGGTGATGGTATATGACGGTAGTATATGTGGGCTCGGATTGGTGGTGGTATATGGACTCGGATCGGTGGTGGTATATGGACTCGGATCGGTGGTGGTATATGGACTCAGAGAAATAGCAGATAAGCTGTGGTGGTATATGGTAGGGGCGATGATGATGGTGCGGCGGCGGCATGACAACTTGTGAACAGAACTCGAAACTCTAAAGAACTAGACGCTAAGACCAGCAACTTGACACGACGATGCAACCGCAAATTCAACAAAGCAAAAACCCTAAAAAGATTATGCAAAGGCTCAGATTGGTTCGGATATGATGAACTAACCCTAATTTTTTTTGGCTTTTTCCTGGACTGTAGGTATGAAGAACAGACTCGATCTAAACTACGAAAAACTGTAAATCTCACCGAGCAACCTGGGAATCTGATACCACTTGATAGAGGCGAGGGTGTCCCGATCTTTCGATGAGATGATAGCTATCGTTTTTGGTGGAGTAGACTTTGACGATCCGACTACGAACGTGCGAGGACGTCGCGCCTTAGCAATCGCTAAACCAACTCCGAGAGGTTATTGACCACGCCGGAGCACAATCAACCTGACCACGAGGGTCTATCTCCTACAAGCAAACGAAGAACAAGCAAGAAGCTAAGATTTGCAATCTGGATATTGCGAATATAAGATGAAAGCTTTATTGATCAAGGTGGGGTTCTGTGACGTCTTGGTCTGGTCGTTGAACACAAACGAAGTACGCGAAGTTGCAGCTATGGCGAACTTTTAATCTAAACAAAACCCAAAGTCTAAACGGTGCCCTAAGGGCTGTATATATGGAGGAAGAGGAGGGGATTTCGTGGCCCTTGAAGGAGGGGTCCGAAACCAACCCTATCTCTTGTTTCCCCACACATACGGACTCTAAAAACAGCCTATACTCAAGTATTTCGAAATTACATGGGCCTGGCCCAATAATAAGGTGACGCAGCACCTATAATAGCCTCTGGACGAAATTTATGAAGTGACATCTTGTATATTTTGTCCAAGGCTTCCTGCACTCATTATGGTGGCTTCAAAGTCCTGAAATCATCACTTGTAACTCCGTTCTTGTTCCCCTTGCGCATGCCATCATCTCCATGCTTGAACTTGCTCCAAGGTTCCTCTTTCTTGTCCAACAACTTGGCTAGCATGGAGATGGTGGAGAAGCTATCTCTCACCACAAGACCACATCCACATCCTTACTATATCCAATGGTTCAACAACAGCGGCAAGGTTAAGGTAACACGTACTGTTCGTGTGCATTTTAGTATCTCTACATATGCTGATTATGTTGATTGTGATGTGGTACCCATGCAAGCATGTTCATTATTACTTGGTAGACCATGGCAATTTGATAAAAATTCTGTACACCATGGTAGAAACAATCAGTATACTCTTGTTCATAAGGATAAACATATTACTTTGCTTCCTATGACTCCTGATTCTATTTTGAAAGATGATATTAATAGAGCTAGTAAAGCAAAGCAGGAGAAAAATAAAAGTGAAAATCAGATTGTGGCAAAAGAATTTGAGCAACAAATGAAGCCTAATAATAAACCATCTAGTGTTGCTTCTGAAATTAAATTGAAAAGTGCATGCTTACTTGCCACCAAATCTGATATTGATGAGCTAGATTTCAGCAATTCTGTTTGCTATGCTTTTGTGTGCAAAGAGGCGTTATTTTCATTCGAGGACGTGCCTTCCTCTTTGCCTCCTGCGGTCACTAACATTTTGCAGGAGTTCGCTGACGTCTTTCCACAAGACGTGCCACCGGGATTACCACCTATTCGCGGGATTGAGCATCAGATTGACTTAATTCCCGGTGCTTCGTTGCCAAACCGTGCGCCATACCGTACCAATCCAGAGGAGACGAAGGAGATTATGCGTCAAGTACAGGAGCTGCTCGACAAAGGTTATATACGCGAATCTCTTAGTCCTTGTGCTGTTCCTATTATACTAGTGCCAAAAAAGGATGGTACGTCGCGTATGTGTGTTGATTGTAGAGGCATTAATAATAATACTATTCATTATCGTCATCCTATTCCTAGGCTAGATGATATGCTTGATGAATTGAGTGGCTCTACAATATTCTCCAAAGTTGATTTGCGTAGTGGATACCATCAAATTCGTATGAAATTGGGAGATGAATGGAAAACAGCATTTAAAACTAAGTTCGGTTTATATGAGTGGTTAGTCATGCCTTTTGGGTTAACTAATGCACCTAGTACTTTCATGAGATTAATGAACGAAGTTTTACGTGCTTTCATTGGACGATTTGTGGTAGTCTATTTTGATGATATACTGATTTATAGCAGATCTTTGGAGGAACATTTGGAACATTTACGTGCTGTTTTTATTGCTTTACGTGATGCACGTTTGTTTGGTAACCTTGGGAAGTGCACCTTTTGCACCGACCGAGCATCTTTTCTTGGCTATGTTGTTACTCCACAGGGAATTGAAGTTGATAAAGCCAAGATTGAAGCTATTGAGAGTTGGCCACAGGCCAAAACGGTCACTCAAGTGAGGAGTTTTCTTGGACTCGCTGGTTTCTATAGGCGTTTTGTGAGAGATTTCAGCACCATTGCTGCACCTCTCAATGAGCTTACAAAGAAGGATGTGCCTTTTGTTTGGGGTACCTCACAGGAAGAGGCCTTCACGGTATTGAAAGATAAGTTGACACATGCTCCTTTACTCCAACTTCCTGATTTTAATAAGACTTTTGAGCTTGAATGTGATGCTAGTGGAATTGGATTAGGAGGTGTTTTATTACAAGATGGCAAACCTGTTGCATACTTTTCTGAAAAATTGAGTGGGCCTAGTCTGAACTATTCTACTTATGATAAAGAATTATATGCTCTTGTTCGGACCTTAGAAACATGGCAACATTATTTATGGCCCAAAGAATTTTTTATACATTCTGATCATGAATCTTTGAAACACATTAAAAGTCAAGCAAAACTGAACCGTAGACATGCTAAATGGGTTGAATTTATTGAGACTTTCCCTTATGTCATTAAACACAAGAAGGGTAAAGAAAATGTTATTGCTGATGCATTGTCTCGTCGTTATACTATGCTTTCACAACTTGACTTTAAAATATTTGGTTTGGAGACCATCAAAGATCAATATGTGCATGATGCTGAATTTAAAGATGTATTGCACAATTGTAAGGAAGGGAGAACATAGAACAAGTTCGTCGTTAACGATGGAATTGTGTTTCGTGCTAACAAGCTATGCATTCCAGCTAGCTCCGTTCGTCTTTTGTTGTTGCAGGAGGCGCATGGAGGAGGATTAATGGGACACTTTGGCGTGAAGAAGACGGAGGATATACTTGCTACACATTTCTTTTGGCCAAAGATGAGACGGGATGTTGAGCGTTTTGTTGCTCGCTGCACTACATGTCAAAAAGCTAAGTCACGACTCAATCCTCATGGTTTATATATGCCTTTGCCTGTACCTAGTGTTCCTTGGGAGGATATATCTATGGACTTTGTTTTAGGTTTACCTCGAACAAAGAAGGGGAGGGATAGCATATTTGTTGTCGTGGATAGGTTCTCGAAAATGGCACACTTTATACCATGTCATAAAAGCGATGATGCTGTTAATGTTGCTGATTTGTTCTTTCGTGAAATTATACGCTTGCATGGTGTGCCAAATACTATTGTTTCAGATCGTGATACTAAATTTCTTAGCCACTTTTGGAGATGTTTATGGGCTAAGTTGGTGACTAAACTGCTTTTTAGTACTACATGTCACCCCCAAACTGATGGACAAACTGAAGTAGTCAATAGAACATTGTCTACTATGCTTAGGGCTGTTTTGAAGAATAACAAGAAAATGTGGGAAGAATGCTTGCCTCATATTGAATTTGCTTATAATCGTTCATTGCATTCTACTACTAAGATGTGTCCTTTTGAAATTGTGTATGGTTTCCTTCCTCGTGCACCAATTGATTTGTTGCCTCTTCCATCTTCGGAGAAGGTTAATTTTGATGCTAAACAACGTGCTGAATTGATCTTAAAAATGCATGAGTTAACTAAGGAGAACATTGAGCGTATGAATGCTAAATATAAACTTGCTGGAGATAAGGGTAGAAAACATTTTGTGTTTGCACCTGGAGATCTTGTTTGGTTACATTTGCGTAAGGATAGATTTCCTGATTTGCACAAATCAAAGCTAATGCCACGTGCTGATGGTCCTTTTAAGGTGTTAGAGAAAATAAATGATAATGCATATAAACTTGAGCTGCCTGCAGATTTTGGGGTTAGTCCCACTTTTAACATTGCAGATCTGAAGCCTTATTTGGGTGAGGACGATGAGCTTCCGTCGAGGACGACTTCATTTCAAGAAGGGGAGGATGATGAGGACATCAATACCATTGTTACACCCACAGCCCCTGCTTCTATACATACTGGACCAATTACTAGAGCTCGCGCACGCCAATTAAAATATCAGGTACTTTCGTTTCTTGGTAATGATTCTAAAGTTCATGAGAATATGATGCTGCCTAAATTGGATACATTTGTTTTGCTTACAAATGAAGGGCCTAGCTTGGACAAGAAAGAGGAACCTTGGAGCAAGTTCAAGCATGGAGATGATGGCATGCACAAGGGGAACAAGAACGGAGTTACAAGTGATGATTTCAGGACTTTGAAGCCACCATAATGAGTGCAGGAAGCCTTGGACGAAATATACAAGATGTCACTTCATAAATTTCGTCCAGAGGCTATTATAGGTGCTGCGTCACCTTATTATTGGGCCAGGCCCATGTAATTTCGAAATACTTGAGTATAGGCTGTCTTTAGAGTCCGTATGTGTGGGGAAACAAGAGATAGGGTTGGTTTCGGACCCCTCCTTCAAGGGCCACGAAATCCCCTCCTCTTCCTCCATATATACAGCCCTTAGGGCACCGTTTAGACTTTGGGTTTTGTTTAGATTAAAAGTTCGCCATAGCTGCAACTTCGCGTACTTCGTTTGTGTTCAACGACCAGACCAAGACGTCACAGAACCCCACCTTGATCAATAAAGCTTTCATCTTATATTCGCAATATCCAGATTGCAAATCTTAGTTTCTTGCTTGTTCTTCGTTTGCTTGCAGGAGATAGACCCTCGTGGTCAGGTTGATTGTGCTCCGGCGTGGTCAATAACCTCTGGGAGTTGGTTTAGCGATTGCTAAGGCGCGACGTCCTCGCACGTTCGTAGTCGGATCGTCAAAGTCTACTCCACCAAAAACGATAGCTATCATCTCATCGAAAGATCGGGACACCCTCGCCTCTATCAAACAAGTTCGTCGTTAACGATGGATTTGTGTTTCGTGCTAACAAGCTATGCATTCCAGCTAGCTCTGTTCGTCTTTTGTTGTTGCAGGAGGCGCATGGAGGAGGATTAATGGGACACTTTGGCGTGAAGAAGACGGAGGATATACTTGCTACACATTTCTTTTGGCCAAAGATGAGACGGGATGTTGAGCGTTTTGTTGCTCGCTGCACTACATGTCAAAAAGCTAAGTCACGACTCAATCCTCATGGTTTATATATGCCTTTGCCTGTACCTAGTGTTCCTTGGGAGGATATATCTATGGACTTTGTCTTAGGTTTACCTCGAACAAAGAAGGGGAGGGATAGCATATTTGTTGTCGTGGATAGGTTCTCGAAAATGGCACACTTTATACCATGTCATAAAAGCGATGATGCTGTTAATGTTGCTGATTTGTTCTTTCGTGAAATTATACGCTTGCATGGTGTGCCAAATACTATTGTTTCAGATCGTGATACTAAATTTCTTAGCCACTTTTGGAGATGTTTATGGGCTAAGTTGGGGACTAAACTGCTTTTTAGTACTACATGTCACCCCCAAACTGATGGACAAACTGAAGTAGTCAATAGAACATTGTCTACTATGCTTAGGGCTGTTTTGAAGAATAACAAGAAAATGTGGGAAGAATGCTTGCCTCATATTGAATTTGCTTATAATCGTTCGTTGCATTCTACTACTAAGATGTGTCCTTTTGAAATTGTGTATGGTTTCCTTCCTCGTGCACCAATTGATTTGTTGCCTCTACCATCTTCGGAGAAGGTTAATTTTGATGCTAAACAACATGCTGAATTGATCTTAAAAATGCATGAGTTAACTAAGGAGAACATTGAGCGTATGAATGCTAAATATAAACTTGCTGGAGATAAGGGTAGAAAACATGTTGTGTTTGCACCTGGAGATCTTGTTTGGTTACATTTGCGTAAGGATAGATTTCCTGATTTGCGCAAATCAAAGCTAATGCCACGTGCTGATGGTCCTTTTAAGGTGTTAGAGAAAATAAATGATAATGCATATAAACTTGAGCTGCCTGCAGATTTTGGGGTTAGTCCCACTTTTAACATTGCAGATCTGAAGCCTTATTTGGGTGAGGAAGATGAGCTTCCGTCGAGGACGACTTCATTTCAAGAAGGGGAGGATGATGAGGACATCAATACCATTGTTACACCCACAGCCCCTGCTTCTATACATACTGGACCAATTACTAGAGCTCGCGCACGTCAATTAAAATATCAGGTACTTTCGTTTCTTGTTAATGATTCTAAAGTTCATGAGAATATGATGCTGCCTAAATTGGATACATTTGTTTTGCTTACAAATGAAGGGCCTAGCTTGGACAAGAAAGAGGAACCTTGGAGCAAGTTCAAGCATGGAGATGATGGCAAGCACAAGGGGAACAAGAACGGAGTTACAAGTGATGATTTCAGGACTTTGAAGCCACCATAATGAGTGCTGAAAGCCTTGGACGAAATATACAAGATGTCACTTCATAAATTTCGTCCAGAGGCTATTATAGGTGCTGCGTCACCTTATTATTGGGCCAGGCCCATGTAATTTCGAAATACTTGAGTATAGGCTGTTTTTAGAGTCCGTATGTGTGGGGAAACAAGAGATAGGGTTGGTTTCGGACCCCTCCTTCAAGGGCCACGAAATCCCCTCCTCTTCCTCCATATATACAGCCCTTAGGGCACCGTTTAGACTTTGGGTTTTGTTTAGATTAAAAGTTCGCCATAGCTGCAACTTCGCGTACTTCGTTTGTGTTCAACGACCAGACCAAGACGTCACAGAACCCCACCTTGATCAATAAAGCTTTCATCTTATATTCGCAATATCCAGATTGCAAATCTTAGTTTCTTGCTTGTTCTTCGTTTGCTTGCAGGAGATAGACCTTCGTGGTCAGGTTGATTGTGCTCCGGCGTGGTCAATAACCTCTCGGAGTTGGTTTAGCGATTGCTAAGGTGCGACGTCCTCGCACGTTCGTAGTCGGATCGTCAAAGTCTACTCCACCAAAAACGATAGCTATCATCTCATCGAAAGATCGGGACACCCTCGCCTCTATCACCACGAGGGTCTATCTCCTGCAAGCAAACGAAGAACAAGCAAGAAACTAAGATTTGCAATCTGGATATCGCAAATATAAGATGAAAGCTTTATTGATCAAGGTGGGGTTTTGTGACGTCTTGGTCTGGTCGTTGAACACAAACGAAGTACGCGAAGTTGCAGCTATGGTGAACTTTTAATCTAAACGGTGCCCTAAGGGCTGTATATATGAGGAAGAGGAGGGGATTTCGTGGCCCTTGAAGGAGGGGTCCGAAACCAACCCTATCTCTTGTTTCCCCACACATACGGACTCTAAAAACAGCCTATACTCAAGTATTTCGAAATTACATGGGCCTGGCCCAATAATAAGGTGACGCAGCACCTATAATAGCCTCTGGACGAAATTTATGAAGTGGCATCTTGTATATTTCGTCCAAGGCTTCCTGCACTCATTATGGTGGCATCAAAGTCCTGAAATCATCACTTGTAACTCCGTTCTTGTTCCCCTTGCGCATGCCATCATCTCCATGCTTGAACTTGCTCCAACTTTCCTCTTTCTTGTCCAAGCTAGGCCCTTCATTTGTAAGCAAAACAAATGTATCCAATTTAGGCAGCATCATATTCTCATGAACATTAGAATCATTACCAAGAAACGAAAGTACCTGATAATTTAATTGGCGTGCGCGAGCTCTAGTAATTGGTCCAGTATGTATAGCAGCAGGGGCTGTGGGTGTAACAATGGTATTGATGTCCTCATCATCCTCCCCTTCTTGAAATGAAGTCGTCCTCGACGGAAGCTCATCTTCCTCACCCAAATAAGGCTTCAAATCTACAATGTTAAAAGTGGGACTAACCCCAAAATCTGCAGGCAGCTCAAGTTTATATGCATTATCATTTATTTTCTCTAACACCTTAAAAGGACTATCAGCACGTGGCATTAGCTTTGATTTGCGCAAATCAGGAAATCTATCCTTACGCAAATGTAACCAAACAAGATCTCCAGGTGCAAACACAACATGTTTTCTACCCTTATCTCCAGCAAGTTTATATTTAGCATTCATACGCTCAATGTTCTCCTTAGTTAACTCATGCATTTTTAAGATCAATTCAGCACGTTGTTTAGCATCAAAATTAACCTTCTCCGAAGATGGAAGAGGCAACAAATCAATTGGTGCACGAGGAAGGAAACCATACACAATTTCAAAAGGACACATCGTAGTAGTAGAATGCAATGAACGATTATAAGCAAATTCAATATGAGGCAAGCATTCTTCCCACATTTTCTTGTTATTCTTCAAAACAGCCCTAAGCATAGTAGACAATGTTCTATTGACTACTTCAGTTGGTCCATCAGTTTGGGGGTGACATGTAGTACTAAAAAGCAGTTTAGTCCCCAACTTAGCCCATAAACATCTCCAAAAGTGGCTAAGAAATTTAGTATCACGATCTGAAACAATAGTATTTGGCACACCATGCAAGCGTATAATTTCACGAAAGAACAAATCAGCAACATTAACAGCATCATCGCTTTTATGACATGGTATAAAGTGTGCCATTTTCGAGAACCTATCCACGACAACAAATATGCTATCCCTCCCCTTCTTTGTTCGAGGTAAACCTAAAACAAAGTCCATAGATATATCCTCCCAAGGAACACTAGGTACAGGCAAAGGCATATATAAACCATGAGGATTGAGTCGTGACTTAGCTTTTTGACATGTAGTGCAGCGAGCAACAAAACGCTCAACATCCCGTCTCATCTTTGGCCAAAAGAAATGTGTAGCAAGTATATCCTCCGTCTTCTTCACGCCAAAGTGTCCCATTAATCCTCCTCCATGCGCCTCCTGCAACAACAAAAGACGAACGGAGCTAGCTGGAATGCATAGCTTGTTAGCACGAAACACTAATCCATCGTTAACGACGAACTTGTTCCATGTTCTCCCTTCCTTACAATTCTGCAATACATCTTTAAATTCAGCATCATGCACATATTGACCTTTGATGGTCTCCAAACCAAATATTTTAAAGTCAAGTTGTGAAAGCATAGTATAACGACGAGACAATGCATCAGCAATAACATTTTCTTTACCCTTCTTGTGTTTAATGACATAAGGGAAAGTCTCAATAAATTCAACCCATTTAGCATGTCTACGGTTCAGTTTTGCTTGACTTTTAATGTGTTTCAAAGATTCATGATCAGAATGTATAACAAATTCTTTGGGCCATAAATAATGTTGCCATGTTTCTAAGGTCCGAACAAGAGCATATAATTCTTTATCATAAGTAGAATAGTTCAGACTAGGCCCACTCAATTTTTCAAAAAAGTATGCAACAGGTTTGCCATCTTGTAATAAAACACCTCCTAATCCAATTCCACTAGCATCACATTCAAGCTCAAAAGTCTTATTAAAATCAGGAAGTTGGAGTAAAGGAGCATGTGTCAACTTATCTTTTAATACCGTGAAAGCTTCTTCCTGTGAGGTACCCCAAACAAAAGGCACATCCTTCTTTGTAAGCTCATTGAGAGGTGCAGCAATGGTACTGAAATCTCTCACAAAACGCCTATAGAAACCAGCGAGGCCAAGGAAACTCCTCACTTGTGTGACCGTTTTGGGCTGCGGCCAACTCTCAATAGCTTCAATCTTGGCTTTATCAACTTCAATTCCCTGTGGAGTAACAACATAGCCAAGAAAAGATACTCGGTCGATGCAAAAGGTGCACTTCCCAAGGTTACCAAACAAACGTGCATCACGTAGAGCAATAAAAACAACACGTAAATGTTCCAAATGTTCCTCCAAAGATCTGCTATAAATCAATATATCATCAAAGTAAACTACCACAAATCGTCCAATGAAAGCACGTAAGACTTCGTTCATTAATCTCATGAAAGTACTAGGTGCATTAGTTAACCCAAAAGGCATGACTAACCACTCATATAAAGCGAACTTAGTTTTAAATGTTGTTTTCCATTCATCTCCCAATTTCATACGAATTTGATGGTATCCACTACGCAAATCAACTTTGGAGAATATTGTAGAGCCACTCAATTCATCAAGCATATCATCTAGCCTAGGAATAGGATGACGATAACGAATAGTAATATTATTAATGCCTCTACAATCAACACACATACGCGACATACCATCCTTTTTTGGCACTAGTATAATAGGAACAGCACAAGGACTAAGAGATTCGCGTATATAACCTTTGTCGAGCAGCTCCTGTACTTGACGCATAATCTCCTCCGTCTCCTCTGGATTGGTACGGTATGGCGCACGGTTTGGCAACGAAGCACCGGGAATAGGTGGTAATCCCGGTGGCACGTCTTGTGGAAAGACGTCAGCGAACTCCTGCAAAATGTTAGTGACAGCAGGAGGCAAAGAGGAAGGCACGTCCTTGAATGAAAATAACGCCTCTTTGCACACAAAAGCATAGCAAACAGATTTGCTGAAATCTAGCTCATCAATATCAGATTTGGTGGCAAGTAAACATGCACTTTTCAATTTAATTTCAGAAGCAACACTAGATGGTTTATTATTAGGCTTCATTTGTTGCTCAAATTCTTTTGCCACAATCTGATTTTCACTCTTATTTTTCTCCTGTTTTGCTTTACTAGCTCTATTAATATCATCTTTCAAAATAGAATCAGGAGTCATAGGAAGCAAAGTAATATGTTTATCCTTATGAACAAGAGTATACTGATTGTTTCTACCATGGTGTACAGAATTTTTATCAAATTGCCATGGTCTACCAAGTAATAATGAACATGCTTGCATGGGTACCACATCACAATCAACATAATCAGCATATGTAGAGATACTAAAATGCACACGAACAGTATGTGTTACCTTAACCTTGCCGCTGTTATTGAACCATTGGATATAGTAAGGATGTGGATGTGGTCTTGTGGTGAGAGATAGCTTCTCCACCATCTCCATGCTAGCCAAGTTGTTGCAGCTCCCTCCATCTATGATGACGCGAACAGAACGTTCCTTCACAACTCCCTTTGTATGGAACAAATTATGCCTCTGATTTTGCTCAGCTTGTGTGACCTGCACACTCAAAACACGTTGAGCAACTAAACATTCATACCTGTCAGCGTCTTCAGGAGCCATGTATTGCGTCTCATGATCAGAGTCATCTCCACCGTGTTCTTCACTTGTAATAAGAGCCAAAGTCTCCTCATCATAGTCACTAGCGGACTCATACCCACCATCCTCAGTAGCAATCATAACACGCGGAGATTGGCATTCTCTCGCATAATGACCTCTTCCCTTACAACGACGACAAATAATATCATGTGTGTGCCCTGTTGATGCCATTGATGAAGAAGAGCTCTGGGCAGGCCCAGAAGGTGTACTCTTGGCAGATGGTGGTGGTGGTGCCTCTTTTCTTGTATCTCGGTTGGAATTGGCGGCTGAAGTCAGTGGTGCTGCAGTAGGACGTGTGGGAGTAGAGGAGGCACGCGGTGTCCATGATGAAGATCGACCTGCAGAAAAATTAGTTCGCGCCAATGCCTGTCGATCATGCACTTCACGTTCAGCTTTACAAGCTAGATGGAATAAATGAGTGATATTATTATACTCCTTATACTCTAGAATGGTCTGAATCTCTCTATTTAATCCACCCATAAAACATGCAAGCATAGCTTCGTTCTCCTCAACAATACCACATCTAATCATGCTACTTTGTAATTCCTGATAATATTCTTCTACATAATTTTTTTCTTGTCTTAAGCGCTGCAATTTTTGAAGTAATTCACGTTGATAATATGGTGGAACCCAACGAGTACGCAAAGCAGTTTTCAAAGCAGCCCACGTAGTTGGAATAGGATATAATCTACAATGTTCAGACCACCATACACATGCAAAACTAGTAAAAGCACAAACAGCAGCAGCAACACGTCTCTCCTCGGGATATTGTAAACATGTAAAACGTTGTTCAGTTTCTAACTCCCAAGTAAGATATATATCATGATGAGGACATGAATACCTTGGATACGACCAAAAATATTGCATACATGTATATTTGTGAGGTGATTTCTAATGCAAACTATGCAATAATTTATTTGTGTCATCCAGGACAAAAATACTTCATAAACTTTTGTGCCATGTCTAATTGCAGGTGTATGGGACATTTGTACAATTCACATATGAAGATAAGGGAAAACGAGAAGTTTAGGTGCTGTTCAAAAAGTCCTCTCACGTCACTTTTGGGCCAAGAGAAGATAGAGTCCAAGTCTCTCACGTTCTGGATTCAGATTCGGACTGCACAGACATACCTGACTCAAAACGCCAAGAACTTTTTCATACGGACTCCGAATTGGGTGATTCTTTTTTTTGTTGGAAAGTAGATTTCGTGCTCTTTCCAACCCAATTGGATTCACCTTAAAATTCATCCGGAGCTATGAGTTATCGACGAAACAATCTGACGCTGTAGCAGAATCCGAGTCAAACTACAAGTCCAAAGGTGTTGCATCACCTCCACTTGGGCCCATGAGCCTTGTACGACCTAGGGTTAGTTTTAGGCTGCCTTGGGACGTCCTCCCACCTCCTTGGCTGCCACCCCTTACTCCTATATAAGTAGATCCATCTAGTAGGTTTTTCCTTGGGATTTGTTTAGTTAAAAGTTAGCCATTGCAACTTCGTGTACTTCGTTTGTGTCCAACGACCAGACCAAGACCGCTTTCGGATCCCCACCATTATCAATACTTCATCTATATTCGCAATATTCAGATTGCATTATCATATTCTTGCTTGTTCTTCGATTGCGTGCAGGAATAGACCTTCGTGGTCAGGTTGATCGTGCTTCCAGCATCGTCAGTAACGTCAGGAGATTGGTTTAGCGATTGCTAAGGCGCAACGTCGTGCACGTTTGTAGTCGGATCATCAAAGTCGGCTCCACCAAATCGATAGTTACCATCTCATCGAAAGATCGGGACACCCCCACCTCTATCAAGTGGTATCAGTTTTCAGGTTGCTCGGTGAGAATTTCCAGTTTTCCCTAGATTAGATTTATTTTCTTACCTATTGTTCAAGAAAAAGCCACAAAAAAAAGTTAGATCTATTCATCCTTTGTCCAAGCCAGTCTGAGCCTTTGCAATTTTCTTTTCATTGTTTGCATTATTGAATTATCGGTTGCATCGTCGTGTTCAGTTGCTGGTCTTAGTGTCTGGTTCGTTTAGAGTTTTGAGTTCTGTTCACATTAGTCACGCCGTCGCTGCATCGTTATTCCTTCCGCTGTCCACCATCCCATCCATCAATTTCCACATCGTGCTACCCACTGTTCATTGTCATAATCATAGTTGATGTCGTTCACATCTGTGCTTGATCCAATCTACATCTTATCTAGTTTGTTTTGGAAAGAGGGAGAGAGAAAAAAGAGAGATAAAAAAGTAAAAAAAATGTTAGAGAAAAAAAAGAGAGAAAGAAAAAGAAAAAAGTGTGAAAAAAAAAGAGAGAAGAAAAAAAACAAAATTCGGATCTATCTAGACTCAATCTCGTAGCTGAATTCGGATTGGAATCTGTTTTGCGCAGTGTTCAGTAAAACAGGCATATCTTTTTCATACGAAGTCTGTTTTGGCTCCGTGAGTACTCAAATTAAAGCTAGCGACGAGCCGCATCAAAATAGTTGCAGAAGCTTGTTCAATATTTGACACCTCAAAATCGGCTTCTAAATAGGTCTTTTTGCCCTCCGAAGTTCGTGAACACAGCTTGTTCCAGTTTTTCAGGCCAGTTTTAGAATTTTTTGACTCCTCATATCAACTCGGAATTGAGTGATTCTTTTTGCATTTGAAAGCTTGAGTCAGTGCCATTCTTGAGAAAAATTATCATAAAATTGGCACAAACTTTTATAGAATAAAGTTGGAGAGAGAATTATTGGTATATGCTACTTGGTAGTTATTTCTCATCATTATCTTTACTGCCATTGTGATCTTCACTTATATTTTGCTGTCCAGAGCTACTTCATATCCTTTATTGATGCTAGTTGTGCTACGCCGTGACCTCATTAGTGTTCTAGGCTCGCGTCTCTAGTCCGGTCTAGCCTAGGACCAGCACAGTACCGCCGTTGAGCGTTTATTCAACATTGCATCTCTGAATTGATTATTGCTAATCTTTTGCTACCAAATATTTAAGCCTTCCAAGCTCCACATATTTCTACACCGTGTATACGTACGTTCTCCTGGCAATCGTTTTACTCAATCTTCGGAGTTATTTGACACCGCTGGTTGCCTGTCACCACCTGCTGCATGGTAAGAACTTGTAAGATATTGATATTTGCTACACTGTGAGCGTTTTACCACCACATCCTAGTAGTTCATAGGAACATTATTCTTGGATTTTGTTTCTTGTTTTCTACTAACTATGGCAGGTTCCGGAGTTGTTAGTTCATGGGCTTCATCGATCGTGGGAGATTTGCCATCACCTAAGAAAATACAACAACCGTCACAAGAGGAGCAACAACATCAGAATGCACATAATCAGGTTAATGTTTCCATGCCACCATTTACTGGTCGTTTTAGGCCTGATTTATATATTGAATGGGAGTACGAAATTAATGCTATATTTGCTTCCCATAATTTTGATGAGCGTGGAAAATTTCAAGCCGCGGTTAGTACTTTCAGTAGCTTTGCTTTAGTTTGGTGGAGTGAATACTGTCGGTTAAACCCTGATTATATACCTACTACTTGGGATGGTTTAAAACATGTCATGAGAGATAGATTCGTAGATGTTCATTATACTCGTGGCATGATTAAAAAACTACAACATTTAAAACAAGGTAGTGACACCGTAACAAAATATTATGATGATTTACAAACTACATTATTGCACTCATTTTTAGAAGAAGTGAAGAAGATTTTATGGATAGATTTTGGGGAGGATTAAACTGCGATATTCAAGAGATTCTAATTCATGAAGAGTGTTATCCTATGGACCATTTGTTTCGTCTTGCTTGCAAAGCTGAACAGGAAATAAAACGACGTGTTGGCCACAAGGAGAACAAGCGCACGGTGCACATTCCAAGTGTTGATACAGATGTTTCTTCAACTACTAGGCGTACTATGACAACCACATCCGTTGTTGCGAGGACTACATCATCTCCATCATGTGACACATCACCTCCAAGAGTGCCTACATCATCTGAGTTGATCATAAGAGGTAATGACAAAGGTACAGATTTTCAACTTTCACATGAGAATGATGCATGCCTAGTTAACTTGAATACATCATGTGTTGTGTTACCTATTGATTTGAGCACACCAACTATTTTAGAGAATCGTGTTACTGGCATGAATGCGTCATGTGATCAAAGAGTTGAAGTATCAACAATTTTGAGTGCACCCAATGAATTAACTGTTGATGCAAAAGAAACAATGTTTAATCCTTTTGATATGACCTCTAATCTTGGTGATGATTTTGTGTCAAAAGACTTATTGCATGTTTGCTTATTTAAGCATGTAGTAGCATGTAAATTTGATGCAAGTAAGGTTTATTCACCAATGTTGGGATGGTTTAATGATGAACATTGTCAATCCTTTGATATGAATAAGAGCTTCACTTATATTTGCAAATTGAGTTGCAATAAATACTTGTGATAATATTTTGGCTTTACATTTTATGAACTATGAAAGTTACTCATGTATACATGTGTCATATGTGCAAAAATCAAGGGAAGTAAAAATGGATGACATATACATATACAACATGTACACCTTGTCTCTTTTGTTAGCCACATTTCAGATTAAGCAACGCCGAGGACGGCTTTGTTTTCAAGAAGTGGAGGATGATGAGGACATGAATACCTTGGATACGACCAAAAATATTGCATACATGTATATTTGTGAGGTGATTTCTAATGCAAACTATGCAATAATTTATTTGTGTCATCCAGGACAAAAATACTTCACAAACTTTTGTGCCATGTCTAATTGCAGGTGTATGGGACATTTGTACAATTCACATATGAAGATAAGGGAAAACGAGAAGTTTAGGTGCTTTTCAAAAAGTCCTCTCACGTCACTTTTGGGCCAAGAGAAGATAGAGTCCAAGTCTCTCACGTTCTGGATTCAGATTCGGACTGCACAGACATACCTGACTCAAAACGCCAAGAACTTTTTCATACGGACTTCGAATTGGGTGATTCTTTTTTTGTTGGAAAGTAGATTTCGTGCTCTTTCCAACCCAATTAGACTCACCTTAAAATTCATCCGGAGCTATGAGTTATCGACGAAACAATCTGACGCTGTAGCAGAATCCGAGTCAAACTACAAGTCCAAAGGTGTTGCATCACCTCCACTTGGGCCCATGAGCCTTGTACGACCTAGGGTTAGTTTTAGGCTGCCTTGGGACGTCCTCCCACCTCCTTGGCCGCCACCCCTTACTCCTATATAAGTAGATCCATCTAGTAGGTTTTTCCTTGGGATTTGTTTAGTTAAAAGTTAGCCATTGCAACTTCGTGTACTTCGTTTGTGTCCAACGACCAGACCAAGACCGCTTTCGGATCCCCACCATTATCAATACTTCATCTATATTCGCAATATTCAGATTGCATTATCATATTCTTGCTTGTTCTTCGATTGCGTGCAGGAATAGACCTTCGTGGTCAGGTTGATCGTGCTTCCAGCATCGTCAGTAACCTCAGGAGATTGGTTTAGCGATTGCTAAGGCGCAACGTCATGCACGTTTGTAGTCGGATCGTCAAAGTCGGCTCCACCAAATCGATAGTTACCATCTCATCGAAAGATCGGGACACCCCCGCCTCCATCATATCAGGAACATATCTACCCTCAAATGGTGGAATATTCAATTTCAGTTTAGGAAGATGGTCATGATCTCGTACCTGAGCTGGTAATGCAGCCCTACCATTGCGATTATTGGCATGTGGACGACCTGGTGCTGGTACGTAGTTCTGATTTTGATCAACCTCATCCTCGTAATCGCCCGCATAATCGTCCTCCTCAGCGGCAGCAGGAGCCATAGAAGCATCAACAGTAGGTGCAGCGGCACCAGAAGTTTGACCAGGCTCAAGGGGAACGCGCTGTGCTCGTCCCACTTGATTTGGAAGGCGACGTTGTTGTTGTTGTAGAGGTGCGACAGGTGCAGCCGGCGGTGGTTGTGGAAGACGCGCGAGCAATTCATTAAACTTGTTATCGAGCTTTGTTTCGAACGTCTTCTCAATTCCATCTATCTTCTCCATGGCCTCTTCAAATCTGTTTAGCACATCTTGCACCTGTCCACTCATCATTTGCTGAAATTTATCATGTAGCTGTTTGTTCGTCATGTTCTCCCAATCAGTCTCATGGGCTTGTGATCCTGCCATGGTTAGCAGCAATAGAAACAGACAAGAATATGATCCTACAGACTACTAGGAAGTGGTGGTGGTGGTGTATCACAAATCCGTCAAGCGAATCTCAAATGCTTACCAGTTCTTACCGAGCAGCAGGTGGTGATCGGCAACCGTTGTAGTCAAAACTCTTAAAGATTGGACAGAGCGATTGCCAGGTGGTGTCAAACGCACGACGTAGATGTATGGGGTGCTGGGAAGGCTTATGATATGGTAGCAAAAATGTCAGCAATAATCAATTCAGAGATGCAAAGTTGAATAAACGCTCAACGACGGTACTGTGCTGGTCCTAGGCTAGACCGTACTAGAGACGCGAGCCTAGAACACTAACAAAATCACGGCGCGGCATGTAAACAACGGAAGAGCACACACTAAAAAAAATCGTTTTTTTTTGCACTCTTTTTTTTTGCGCTCCTTTTTTTTTGCAAAAAAAATCAATATAATGGCGAGTGTCTCAAAACTCTTCCCAAGTCAAACTAACAGGATTGGCATGAAATTTTTTTTGACAATTTTTTTTTTTCGGAAATCAGGGCAGCGACGACGAAAAAGTGCGACAAAAAATCACTATCATGGCGAGTGTCTCAAAACGCTCCCTGGGACCTAAAAATAGGACAGGGAAAAAAAATTGACTGCTAAAAAGTTGGCCTAAAAACTGCGCGGGGGTCTCCAGACTTTTTTTTTTCCGAAACCTACTCAGGCAAGGAAACACGAATCGGAAACTAGATGGATCTCAAAAACAAACGTAATATGGAAAGAACTCGGATTGGTGGTGGATATATGGTGGTGGTATATATGGTGGTGGTATATGGTAGCGGTGGTGGTATATGGATACAGATCGGTGATGGTATATGGATTCAGAGCGGTGGCGGATAAGCGGTGGTGGTAGATGGCAGGGGCGATGATGATGGTGCGGCGGCGGCGTGACAACTTATGACCAGAACTCGAAACTCTAAAGGACTAGACGCTAAGACCAGCAACTAGACACGACGATGCAACCGCAAATTCAACAAAGCAAAAACCCTAAAAAGATTATGCAAAGGCCCAGATTGGTTCAGATATGATGAACTAACCCTAATTTTTTTTGGCTTTTTCGTGGACTGTAGGTATGAAGAACAGACTCGATCTAAACTACAAAAAACTGTTAAAATCTCACCGAGCAACCTGAAAATCTGATACCACTTGATAGAGGCGAGGGTGTCCCGATCTTTCGATGAGATGATAGCTATCGTTTTTGGTGGAGTAGACTTTGACGATCTGACTACGAACGTGCGAGGACGTCGCGCCTTAGCAATCGCTAAACCAACTCCGAGAGGTTATTGACCACGCCGGAGCACAATCAACCTGACCACGATGGTCTATCTCCTGCAAGCAAACGAAGAACAAGCAAGAAACTAAGATTTGCAATCTGGATATCGCGAATATAAGATGAAAGCTTTATTGATCAAGGTGGGGTTCTGTGACGTCTTGGTCTGGTCGTTGAACACAAACGAAGTACGCGAAGTTGCAGCTATGGCGAACTTTTAATCTAAACAAAACCCAAAGTCTAAACGGTGCCCTAAGGGCTGTATATATGGAGGAAGAGGAGGGGATTTCGTGGCCCTTGAAGGAGGGGTCCGAAACCAACCCTATCTCTTGTTTCCCCACACATACGGACTCTAAAAACAGCCTATACTCAAGTATTTCGAAATTACATGGGCCTGGCCCAATAATAAGGTGACGCAGCACCTATAATAGCCTCTGGACGAAATTTATGAAGTGGCATCTTGTATATTTCGTCCAAGGCTTCCTGCACTCATTATGGTGGCATCAAAGTCCTGAAATCATCACTTGTAACTCCGTTCTTGTTCCCCTTGCGCATGCCATCATCTCCATGCTTGAACTTGCTCCAAGGTTCCTCTTTCTTGTCCAAGCTAGGCCCTTCATTTGTAAGCAAAACAAAAGTATCCAATTTAGGCAGCATCATATTCTCATGAACATTAGAATCATTACCAAGAAACGAAAGTACCTGATAATTTAATTGGCGTGCGTGGGCTCTAGTAATTGGTCCAGTATGTATAGCAGCAGGGGCTGTGGGTGTAACAATGGTATTGATGTCCTCATCACACTGCAAAGTACCCTCGTAAGCTCCTATCTTGAAGGAAACTTGCACCATATGCTCAACTTGGATAGTGCCGGAGTCGTTTAGCCATTGAACCTTGTAGGGATGTGGGTGCTTCATCTTGACTAATTGGAGTTTGGAGCATAGTTCTTCACTTGCCAAATTATGACAACTCCCTCCATCGATGATGACCTTCACGGACCTTCCATTGATGCCGGCCTTGGTATGGAAGATATGGCATCTTTGGTCTTCGTCTTGTTGATGTTGAAGTGTCAAGACCTTGGAGACGACAAGAGCGGGGCTCGAATCTTCGTCGCAAAAGACTTGATCATCTTCATCGTCGTTCACTTGCCGGTGCATGGCCACTTGCTCAAGGGCTTCCATTTTGCCTTCACTCATTGAATCGTATGTACCATCATATTTGAGGATCATGGTGCGTTTGTTGGTACATTCGAAGGACTTGTGGCCTCAGCTGCCGCATGTGAAACACTTGATTGAACTTGTCTTGATGGTCTCATCGGTTGGAGTTGTAGATGATGAAGCTCTCGACTTGATGTTGCTTGTAGTAGGTGGACGACTTGAGGTTGTTGAAGTTTTCTTGTAACTTGACTTGTCGACGTTGCTCGTAGAAGGCTTCGTTGAGGTAGAAGTTGTTGGAGTCGTTGAAGCTTGGGTGTTGGAGAAACCATAGGACTTGGATGAGGACATGGCATACTTGAAGTCATCTTGCACTTGACGTTCCGCCTTGGTAGCTTGGTGCACTAGCTCGATGAGGTTCGAGTATGGTTGGAAGTCGGCGATTTTCTTGATAGGATGATTGAGTCCATTCAAGAAACGTGCCATCGTTTGCTCATCATCTTCCGTGACATTGGCTCGTATCATGGCAATCTCCATTTCCTTGTAGTACTCTTCAACGCTCTTGGTTCCTTGCTTGAGGAGTTGGAGTTTCTTGAAGAGGTCGTGGTTGTAGTAGGTTGGCACAAAACGTGCTCGCATGACATCCTTCATTTGCGCCCAAGTGGTGATTGGTGGTTCACCTCTTGCCTCACGACGCTCAATGACTTGTTCCCACCATATGAGGACGTAGTCTTGGAACTCAAGGGATGCCATCGCGATCTTCTTCTCTTCCTCATAGTTGTGCAAACGAAAGATCTTGTCGACCTTCAATGCCCATGATAGGTACTCTTCGGGATCATTGCTTCCGGAGAACTTGGGCATGGTGAATTTTAGCTTGCTGTAGCGTTGCTCTTCATTGTGTTGGGGTCGAGGGTGATGACGTCCTTGATGAGGAGGGTTGTTTCCCTCAACTTGGTCTTGTCGTGGAGGATTCTCAACTTGTTCTTGTCGTGGAGGATTCTCAACTTGTTCTTGTCGTGGAGGATTCTCAACTTTTCTTGTCGTGGAGGATTTCCATTGTCTCGTTGCTCTTGTTGAACTTGAGGTTCTTGGCGAGCTTGTTGAGGAGCTTGACGAGCGTGACGGTGAACTTGAGGAACTTGGCGGTGCAACCGTGCGTGACAAATCCTCTCTTGAACTTCATCGCGAGGTGCTTCTTGTTGCTCACAAGCTTGCCGGATTCGTGTGGCGACGGCTCGACTTGAATCTCGGAGGGCACGTTGCGCCTCAAGTGCTTGAGCTTCTCGCCGTAGTTGTTCTTGACGTTGTGCCTCGGCATCTTGCGCGTCTTGGTGTAGGCGTGCGCGATCTTCCTCTTGTTGGCATTGACGTTGCCGTTCTTGTGCTTGCGCAAAGGTAGCTTGGTTTAGGCGATGTCGATGCTCTTGTGCTTGAAGTTGCTCTTGAGAATCGGTTCCGTGTAGAGGATTGCGGTTTGCTTGACGGTCTTGGCGCGCAGCTTCGCGAAGAGTGTTCGATGTCGGTGTGCTTGAGTGGTCGGAGGAATGTCGACTTGAGTCGCTCCGTCTTGAGGAGGATGAAGTGGTAGAAGAGCGGTTGACCAACAATGCACGAATCTCGTCCATTCTTGCATCGTTCTCTTGTTTGTATTGGTCGAGCTTGTCGTCAAAGTAGTCTCTTGTACGTTGCTCGGAGAGGCGTAAGTCAGTGGCGAGATTGTCGATGCGGTCGCTCATTGCTTGTTGTTCTTGATGCAAAGCTCGTTGTGCACCGAAGAGGTGGCTCTTGGTGACGAAGGTGTTCGGGTCATCGTCTTGCTCGATGAAGAGTGGGTTAGTAGAAGAACTTGGCCTATCCATCATTCCAAGCAAATATGTGAGTGGGAGAAAGAGAAGAACTTATACCAAATGTACCTTGACCGATGTTGAAGATGGATCAATGATCACTCAAATGTGGAACAAGGAAATAGCAAAATTGGTATCGATTCTTGTCGGTTTCTCACACCTACACAAATAAAAGCTTATGGTGGAGCTCGGTTAGGATGGTGGCACAAAATTTGATGCAATTGTTAGTTAGCCTCAATAATGTTGGAAGAGATTCACAAATTTGCAAATGCAACAAGTAGACCAAGCAAGTAGTGTCACACGGAAACACACACGCAAATAGATAAATGGGGTCGTGCAACCAAAAATGAGCAGAAAATGTGGAATCCACGGAAAATGCTCTTGTTGCACAACACTAGAGAGACGCTAGCACGATTGCACAATAGGTGGATACGAAACTTGTGCACGACCTACTAAGCAAACATGCAACGACTTCTATCCCAAGTATGCTATATGTATTGTGTTCCGATGATATGATCCAAGATGATCGAGTATGACAATCTTAATGTAGTATGATGCTATGGTTCTTGCTTATAAGCTCTTTGCTTATCTTTTCCATTTGCTTAAAAGCTTGGATGGCTCTTTCTCTTTTGAGCTCTTTCTCATGCAAGACTTCACGAACCAAGATAGCAATTGTGTATGCTATGACAACCTTGTGACACAAGAGATGATACCAAGATATGCACCATGTGATAGAGGCGAGGGTGTCCCGATCTTTCGATGAGATGATAGCTATCGTTTTTGGTGGAGTAGACTTTGACGATCCGACTACGAACGTGCGAGGACGTCGCGCCTTAGCAATCGCTAAACCAACTCCGAGAGGTTATTGACCACGCCGGAGCACAATCAACCTGACCACGAGGGTCTATCTCCTGCAAGCAAACGAAGAACAAGCAAGAAACTAAGATTTGCAATCTGGATATTGCGAATATAAGATGAAAGCTTTATTGATCAAGGTGGGGTTCTGTGACGTCTTGGTCTGGTCGTTGAACACAAACGAAGTACGCGAAGTTGCAGCTATGGCGAACTTTTAATCTAAACAAAACCCAAAGTCTAAACGGTGCCCTAAGGGCTGTATATATGGAGGAAGAGGAGGGGATTTCGTGGCCCTTGAAGGAGGGGTCCGAAACCAACCCTATCTCTTGTTTCCCCACACATACGGACTCTAAAAACGGCCTATACTCAAGTATTTCGAAATTACATGGGCCTGGCCCAATAATAAGGTGACGCAGCACCTATAATAGCCTCTGGACGAAATTTATGAAGTGACATCTTGTATATTTCGTCCAAGGCTTCCTGCACTCATTATGGTGGCTTCAAAGTCCTGAAATCATCACTTGTAACTCCGTTCTTGTTCCCCTTGTGCATGCCATCATCTCCATGCTTGAACTTGCTCCAAGGTTCCTCTTTCTTGTCCAAGCTAGGCCCTTCATTTGTAAGCAAAACAAATGTATCCAATTTAGGCAGCATCATATTCTCATGAACTTTAGAATCATTACCAAGAAACGAAAGTACCTGATATTTTAATTGGCGTGCGCGAGCTCTAGTAATTGGTCCAGTATGTATAGAAGCAGGGGCTGTGGGTGTAACAATGGTATTGATGTCCTCATCAAAACGTGCATCACGTAGAGCAATAAAAACAACACGTCAATGTTCCAAATGTTCCTCCAAAGATCTGCTATAAATCAATAGTTCATCAAAGTAAACTACCACAAATCGTCCAATGAAAGCACGTAAAACTTCGTTCATTAATCTCATGAAAGTACTAGGTGCATTAGTTAACCCAAAAGGCATGACTAACCGCTCATATAAACCGAACTTAGTTTTAAATGCTGTTTTCCATTCATCTCCCAATTTCATACGAATTTGATGGTATCCACTACGCAAATCAACTTTGGAGAATATTGTAGAGCCACTCAATTCATCAAGCATATCATCTAGCCTAGGAATAGGATGACGATAACGAATAGTAATATTATTAATGCCTCTACAATCAACACACATACGCGACGTACCATCCTTTTTTGGCACTAGTATAATAGGAACAGCACAAGGACTAAGAGATTCGCGTATATAACCTTTGTCGAGCAGCTCCTGTACTTGACGCATAATCTCCTTCGTCTCCTCTGGATTGGTACGGTATGGCGCACGGTTTGGCAACGAAGCACCGGGAATTAAGTCAATCTGATGCTCAATCCCGCGAATAGGTGGTAATCCCGGTGGCACGTCTTGTGGAAAGACGTGAGCGAACTCCTGCAAAATGTTAGTGACCGCAGGAGGCAAAGAGGAAGGCACGTCCTCGAATGAAAATAACGCCTCTTTGCACACAAAAGCATAGCAAACAGAATTGCTGAAATCTAGCTCATCAATATCAGATTTGGTGGCAAGTAAGCATGCACTTTTCAATTTAATTTCAGAAGCAACACTAGATGGTTTATTATTAGGCTTCATTTGTTGCTCAAATTCTTTTGCCACAATCTGATTTTCACTCTTATTTTTCTCCTGCTTTGCTTTACTATCTCTATTAATATCATCTTTCAAAATAGAATCAGGAGTCATAGGAAGCAAAGTAATATGTTTATCCTTATGAACAAGAGTATACTGATTGTTTCTACCATGGTGTACAGAATTTTTATCAAATTGCCATGGTCTACCAAGTAATAATGAACATGCTTGCATGGGTACCACATCACAATCAACATAATCAGCATATGTAGAGATACTAAAATGCACACGAACAGTACGTGTTACCTTAACCTTGCCGCTGTTGTTGAACCATTGGATATAGTAAGGATGTGGATGTGGTCTTGTGGTGAGAGATAGCTTCTCCACCATCTCCATGCTAGCCAAGTTATTGCAGCTCCCTCCATCTATGATGACGCGAACAGAACGTTCCTTCACAACTCCCTTTGTATGGAACAAATTATGCCTCTGATTTTGCTCAGCTTGTGTGACCTGCACACTCAAAACACGTTGGAAGTTGGAGTAAAGGAGCATGTGTCAACTTATCTTTCAATACCGTGAAGGCTTCTTCCTGTGAGGTACCCCAAACAAAAGGCACATCCTTCTTTGTAAGCTCATTGAGAGGTGCAGCAATGGTGCTGAAATCTCTCACAAAACGCCTATAGAAACCAGCGAGTCCAAGAAAACTCCTCACTTGAGTGACTGTTTTGGGCTGTGGTCAACTCTCAATAGCTTCAATCTTGGCTTTATCAACTTCAATTCCCTGTGGAGTAACAACATAGCCAAGAAAAGATACTCGGTCGGTGCAAAAGGTGCACTTCCCAAGGTTACCAAACAAACGTGCATCACGTAAAGCAATAAAAACAGCACGTAAATGTTCCAAATGTTCCTCCAAAGATCTGCTATAAATCAGTATATCATCAAAATAGACTACCACAAATCGTCCAATGAAAGCACGTAAAACTTCGTTCATTAATCTCATGAAAGTACTAGGTGCATTAGTTAACCCAAAAGGCATGACTAACCACTCATATAATCCAAACTTTGTTTTAAATGCTGTTTTCCATTAATCCCCCAATTTCATACGAATTTGATGGTATCCACTACGCAAATCAACTTTGGAGAATATTGTAGAGCCACTCAATTCATCAAGCATATCATCTAGTCTAGGAATAGGATGACGATAACGAATAGTAATATTATTAATGCCTCTACAATCAACACACATACGCGATGTACCATCCTTTTTCGGCACTAGAATAATAGGAACAGCACAAGGACTAAGGGATTCGCGTATATAACCTTTGTCGAGCAACTCCTGTACTTGACGCATAATCTCCTTCCTCTCCTCTGGATTAGTATGGTATGGTGCACGGTTGGGTAGTGATAGAGGCGAGGGTGTCCCGATCTTTCGATGAGATGATATCTATCGTTTTTGGTGGAGTAGACTTTGACGATCCGACTACGAACGTGCGAGGACGTCGCGCCTTAGCAATCGCTAAACCAACTCCGAGAGGTTCTTGACCACGCCGGAGCACAATCAACCTGACCCCGAGGGTCTATCTCCTGCAAGCAAACGAAGAACAAGCAAGAAACTAAGATTTGCAATCTGGATATTGCGAATATAAGATGAAAGCTTTATTGATCGAGGTGGGGTTCTGTGACGTCTTGGTCTGGTTGTTGAACACAAACGAAGTACGCGAAGTTGCAGCTATGGCGAACTTTTAATCTAAACAAAACCCAAAGTCTAAACGGTGCCCTAAGGGCTGTATATATGGAGGAAGAGGAGGGGATTTCGTGGCCCTTGAAGGAGGGGTCCGAAACCAACCCTATCTCTTGTTTCCCCACACATACGGACTCTAAAAACAGCCTATACTCAAGTATTTCGAAATTACATGGGCCTGGCCCAATAATAAGGTGACGCAGCACCTATAATAGCCTCTGGACGAAATTTATGAAGTGACATCTTGTATATTTCGTCCAAGGCTTCCTGCACTCATTATGGTGGCTTCAAAGTCCTGAAATCATCACTTGTAAGTCCGTTCTTGTTCCCCTTGTGCATGCCATCATCTCCATGCTTGAACTTGCTCCAAGGTTCCTCTTTCTTGTCCAAGCTAGGCCCTTCATTTGTAAGCAAAACAAATGTATCCAATTTAGGCAGCATCATATTCTCATGAACTTTAGAATCATTACCAAGAAACGAAAGTACCTGATATTTTAATTGGCGTGCGCGAGCTCTAATAATTGGTCCAGTATGTATAGAAGCAGGGGTTGTGGGTGTAACAATGGTATTGATGTCCTCATCATCCTCCCCTTCTTGAAATGAAGTCGTCCTCGACGGAAGCTCATCTTCCTCACCCAAATAAGGCTTCAGATCTGGAATGTTAAAAGTGGGACTAACCCCAAAATCTGCAGGCAGCTCAAGTTTATATGCACTATCATTTATTTTCTCTAACACCTTAAAAGGACCATCAGCACGTGGCATTAGCTTTGATTTGCGCAAATCAGGAAATCTATCCTTACGCAAATGTAACCAAACAAGATCTCCAGGTGCAAATACAACATGTTTTCTACCCTTATCTCCAGCAAGTTTATATTTAGCATGCATACGCTCAATGTTCTCCTTAGTTAACTCATGCATTTTTAAGATCAATTCAGCACGTTGTTTAGCATCAAAATTAACCTTCTCCGAAGATGGAAGAGGCAACAAATCAATTGGTGCACGAGGAAGGAAACCATACACAATTTCAAAAGGACACATCTTAGTAGTAGAATGAAATGAACGATTATAAGCAAATTCAATATGAGGCAAGCATTCTTCCCACATTTTCTTGTTATTCTTCAAAACAGCCCTAAGCATAGTAGACAATGTTCTATTGACTACTTCAGTTTGTCCATCAGTTTGGGGGTGACATGTAGTACTAAAAAGCAGTTTAGTCCCCAACTTAGCCCATAAACATCTCCAAAAGTGGCTAAGAAATTTCGTATCACGATCTGAAACAATAGTATTTGGCACACCATGCAAGCGTATAATTTCACGAAAGAAAAAATCAGCAACATTAACAGCATCATCGCTTTTATGACATGGTATAAAGTGTGCCATTTTCGAGAACCTATCCACGACAACAAATATGCTATCCCTCCCCTTCTTTGTTCGAGGTAAACCTAAAACAAAGTCCATAGATATATCCTCCCAAGGAACACTAGGTACAGGCAAAGGCATATATAAACCATGAGGATTGAGTCGTGACTTAGCTTTTTGACATGTAGTGCAGCAAGCAACAAAACGCTCAACATCCCGTCTCATCTTTGGCCAAAAGAAATGTGTAGCAAGTATATCCTCCGTCTTCTTCACGCCAAAGTGTCCCATTAATCCTCCTCCATGCGCCTCCTGCAACAACAAAAGACGAACAGAGCTAGCTGGAATGCATAGCTTGTTAGCACGAAACACAAATCCATCGTTAACGACGAACTTGTTTGATAGAGGCGAGGGTGTCCCGATCTTTCGATGAGATGATAGCTATCGTTTTTGGTGGAGTAGACTTTGACGATCCGACTACGAACGTGCGAGGACGTCGCGCCTTAGCAATCGCTAAACCAACTCCGAGAGGTTATTGACCACGCCGGAGCACAATCAACCTGACCACGAGGGTCTATCTCCTGCAAGCAAACGAAGAACAAGCAAGAAACTAAGATTTGCAATCTGGATATTGCGAATATAAGATGAAAGCTTTATTGATAAAGGTGGGGTTCTGTGACGTCTTGGTCTGGTCGTTGAACACAAACGAAGTACGCGAAGTTGCAGCTATGGCGAACTTTTAATCTAAACAAAACCCAAAGTCTAAACGGTGCCCTAAGGGCTGTATATATGGAGGAAGAGGAGGGGATTTCGTGGCCCTTGAAGGAGGGGTCCGAAACCAACCCTATCTCTTGTTTCCCCACACATACGGACTCTAAAAACAGCCTATACTCAAGTATTTCGAAATTACATGGGCCTGGCCCAATAATAAGGTGATGCAGCACCTATAATAGCCTCTGGACGAAATTGATGAAGTGACATCTTGTATATTTCGTCCAAGGCTTCCTGCACTCATTATGGTGGCTTCAAAGTCCTGAAATCATCACTTGTAACTCCGTTCTTGTTCACCTTGTGCATGCCATCATCTCCATGCTTGAACTTGCTCCAAGGTTCCTCTTTCTTGTCCAAGCTAGGCCCTTCATTTGTAAGCAAAACAAATGTATCCAATTTAGGCAGCATCATATTCTCATGAACTTTAGAATCATTACCAAGAAACGAAAGTACCTGATATTTTAATTGGCGTGCGCGAGCTCTAGTAATTGATCCAGTATGTATAGAAGCAGGGGCTGTGGGTGTAACAATGGTATTGATGTCCTCATCATCCTCCCCTTCTTGAAATGAAGTCGTCCTCGACGGAAGCTCATCTTCCTCACCCAAATAAGGCTTCAGATCTGCAATGTTAAAAGTGGGACTAACCCCAAAATCTGCAGGCAGCTCAAGTTTATATGCATTATCATTTATTTTCTCTAACACCTTAAAAGGACCATCAGCATGTGGCATTAGCTTTGATTTGCGCAAATCAGGAAATATATCCTTACGCAAATGTAACCAAACAAGATCTCCAGGTGCAAACACAACATGTTTTCTACCCTTATCTCCAGCAAGTTTATATTTAGCATTCATACGCTCAATGTTCTCCTTAGTTAACTCATGCATTTTTAAGATCAATTCAGCACGTTGTTTAGCATCAAAATTAACCTTCTCCGAAGATGGAAGAGGCAACAAATCAATTGGTGCACGAGGAAGGAAACCATACACAATTTCAAAAGGACACATCTTAGTAGTAGAATGCAATGAACGATTATAAGCAAATTCAATATGAGGCAAGCATTCTTCCCACATTTTCTTGTTATTCTTCAAAACAGCCCTAAGCATAGTAGACAATGTTCTATTGACTACTTCAGTTTGTCCATCAGTTTGGGGGTGACATGTAGTACTAAAAAGCAGTTTAGTCCCCAACTTAGCCCATAAACATCTCCAAAAGTGGCTAAGAAATTTAGTATCACGATCTGAAACAATAGTATTTGGCACACCATGCAAGCGTATAATTTCACGAAAGAACAAATCAGCAACATTAACAGCATCATCGCTTTTATGACATGGTATAAAGTGTGCTATTTTCGAGAACCTATCCACGACAACAAATATGCTATCCCTCCCCTTCTTTGTTCGAGGTAAACCTAAAACAAAGTCCATAGATATATCCTCCCAAGGAACACTAGGTACAGGCAAAGGCATATATAAACCATGAGGATTGAATCGTGACTTAGCTTTTTGACATGTAGTGCAGCGAGCAACAAAACGCTCAACATCCCGTCTCATCTTTGGCCAAAAGAAATGTGTAGCAAGTATATCCTCCGTCTTCTTCACGCCAAAGTGTCCCATTAATCCTCCTCCATGCGCCTCCTGCAACAACAAAAGACGAACGGAGCTAGCTGGAATGCATAGCTTGTTAGCACGAAACACAAATCCATCGTTAACGACGAACTTGTTCCATGTTCTCCCTTCCTTACAATTCTGCAATACATCTTTAAATTCAGCATCCTGCACATATTGATCTTTGATGGTCTCCAAACCAAATATTTTAAAGTCAAGTTGTGAAAGCATAGTATAACGACGAGACAATGCATCAGCAATAACATTTTCTTTACCCTTCTTGTGTTTAATGACATAAGGGAAAGTCTCAATAAATTCAACCCATTTAGCATGTCTACGGTTCAGTTTTGCTTGACTTTTAATGTGTTTCAAAGATTCATGATCAGAATGTATAACAAATTCTTTGGGCCATAAATAATGTTGCCATGTTTCTAAGGTCCGAACAAGAGCATATAATTCTTTATCATAAGTAGAATAGTTCAGACTAGGCCCAATCAATTTTTCAGAAAAGTATGCAACAGGTTTGCCATCTTGTAATAAAACACCTCCTAATCCAATTCCACTAGCATCACATTCAAGCTCAAAAGTCTTATTAAAATCAGGAAGTTGGAGTAAAGGAGCATGTGTCAACTTATCTTTCAATACCGTGAAGGCTTCTTCCTGTGAGGTACCCCAAACAAAAGGCACATCCTTCTTTGTAAGCTCATTGAGAGGTGCAGCAATGGTGCTGAAATCTCTCACAAAACGCCTATAGAAACCAGCGAGTCCAAGAAATCTCCTCACTTGAGTGACCGTTTTGGGCTGTGGCCAACTCTCAATAGCTTCAATCTTGGCTTTATCAACTTCAATTCCCTGTGGAGTAACAACATAGCCAAGAAAAGATACTCGGTCGGTGCAAAAGGTGCACTTCCCAAGGTTACCAAACAAACGTGCATCACGTAAAGCAATAAAAACAGCACGTAAATGTTCCAAATGTTCCTCCAAAGATCTGCTATAAATCAGTATATCATCAAAATAGACTACCACAAATCGTCCAATGAAAGCACGTAAAACTTCCTTCATTAATCTCATGAAAGTACTAGGTGCATTAGTTAACCCAAAAGGCATGACTAACCACTCATATAATCCAAACTTTGTTTTAAATGCTGTTTTCCATTCATCCCCCAATTTCATACGAATTTGATGGTATCCACTACGCAAATCAACTTTGGAGAATATTGTAGAGCCACTCAATTCATCAAGCATATCATCTAGTCTAGGAATAGGATGACGATAACGAATAGTAATATTATTAATGCCTCTACAATCAACACACATACGCGATGTACCATCCTTTTTCGGCACTCGAATAATAGGAACAGCACAAGGACTAAGGGATTCGCGTATATAACCTTTGTCGAGCAACTCCTGTACTTGACGCATAATCTCCTTCGTCTCCTCTGGATTGGTACGGTATGGCCCACGGTTTGGCAACGAAGCACCGGGAATTAAGTCAATCTGATGCTCAATCCCGCGAATAGGTGGTAATCCCGGTGGCACGTCTTGTGGAAAGACGTCAGCGAACTCCTGCAAAATGTTAGTGACCGCAGGAGGCAAAGAGGAAGGCACGTCCTCGAATGAAAATAATGCCTCTTTGCACACAAAAGCATAGCAAACAGAATTGCTGAAATCTAGATCATCAATATCAGATTTGGTGGCAAGTAAGCATGCACTTTTCAATTTAATTTCAGAAGCAACTAGATGGTTTATTATTAGGCTTCATTTGTTGCTCAAATTCTTTTTCCACAATCTGATTTTCACTCTTATTTTTCTCCTGTTTTGCTTTACTAGCTCTATTAATATCATCTTTCAAAATAGAATCAGGAGTCATAGGAAGCAAAGTAATATGTTTATCCTTATGAACAAGCGTATACTGATTGTTTCTACCATGGTGTACAGAATTTTTATCAAATTGCCATGGTCTACCAAGTAATAATGAACATGCTTGCATGGGTACCACATCACAATCAACATAATCAGCATATGTAGAGATACTAAAATGCACACGAACAGTACGTGTTACCTTAACCTTGCCGCTGTTGTTGAACCATTGGATATAGTAAGGATGTGGATGTGGTCTTGTGGTGAGAGATAGCTTCTCCACCATCTCCATGCTAGCCAAGTTGTTGCAGCTCCCTCCATCTATGATGACGCGAACAGAACGTTCCTTCACAACTCCCTTTGTATGGAACAAATTATGCCTCTGATTTTGCTCAGCTTGTGTGACCTGCACACTCAAAACACGTTGAGCAACTAAACATTCATACCTGTCAGCGTCTTCAGGAGCCATGTATTGCGTCTCATGATCAGAATCATCTCCACCGTGTTCTTCACTTGTAATAAGAGCCAAAGTCTCCTCATCATAGTCACTAGCGGACTCATACCCACCATCCTCAGTAGCAATCATAACACGAGGAGATTGGCATTCTCTCGCATAATGACCTCTTCCCTTACAACGACGACAAATAATATCATGTGTGTGCCCTGTTGATGCCATAGATGAAGAAGAGCTCTGGGCAGGCCCAGAAGGTGTACTCTTGGCAGATGGTGGTGGTGGTGCCTGTTTTCTTATATCTCGGTTGGAATTGGCGGCTGAAGTCAGTGGTGCCGCAGTTGGACGTGTGGGAGTAGAGGAGGCACGCGGTGTCCATGATGAAGATCGACCTGCAGAAAAATTAGTTCGCGCCAATGCCTGTCGATCCTGCACTTCACGTTCAGCTTTACAAGCAAGATGGAATAAACGAGTGATATTATTATACTCCTTATACTCTAGAATGGTCTGAATCTCTCTATTTAATCCACCCATGAAACGTGCAAGCATAGCTTCATTCTCCTCAACAATACCACATCTAATCATGCCAGTTTGTAATTCCTGATATATTCTTCTACAGAATTTTTTCCTTGTCTTAAGCGCTGCAATTTTTGAAGTAATTCACGTTGATAATATGGTGGAACCCAATGAGTACGCATAGCAGTTTTCAAAGCAGCCCACGTAGCTGGAATAGGATATAATCTACAATGTTCAGACCACCATACACATGCAAAACTAGTGAAAGCACAAACAGCAGCAGCAACACGTCGTTCCTCGGGATATTGTAAACATGTAAAACGTTGTTCAGTTTCTAACTCCCAAGTAAGATATATATCAGGAACATATCTACCCTCGAATGGTGGAATATTCAATTTTAATTTAGGAAGATGGTCATGATCTCGTACCTGAAGTGGTGGTGCAGACCTACCATTGCGATTATTTGCATGTGGACGACCTGGTGCTGGTGGTTGCACGTAGTTATGATTTTGATCAACCTCATCCTCATAATCGCCCGCGTAATCATCCTCCTCCTCGACACCAGCAGCAGCAGGAGCAGGAGCCAAAGAAGCATCAACAGTAGGTACAGCAGCACCAGAAGTTTGGCCATCCTCAAGAGGAACACGCTTCGCTCGTCCGAACTGATTTGGAAGGGGGCGTTGTTGTTGTCGTTGCAGAGGTGCGACAGGTGCAGCCGGTGGTGGTTGGGGAAGACGCGTGAGCAATTCATTAAACTTGTTATCCAGCTTTGTCTCGAACGACTTCTCCATGCCATCTATCTTCTCCATGGCCTCTTCAAATCTGTTTAGCACATCTCCCACCTGGCCACTCATCATTTGCTGAAATTTATCATGCAACTCCTTGTTCGTCATGTTCTCCCAGTCAATCTCGTCGGCTTGTGATCCTGCCATGGTTAGCAGCAATAGAAACTGATGAGGACAGCAATACCATTGTTACACCCACAGCCCCTGCTTCTATACATACTGGCCCAATTACTAGAGCTCGCGCACGCCAATTAAATTATCAGGTACTTTCGTTTCTTGGTAATGATTCTAAAGTTCATGAGAATATGATGCTGCCTAAATTGGATACATTTGTTTTGCTTACAAATGAAGGCCCTAGCTTGGACAAGAAAGAGGAACCTTGGAGCAAGTTCAAGCATGGAGATGATGGCATGCACAAGGGGAACAAGAACGGAGTTACAAGTGATGATTTCAGGACTTTGAAGCCACCATAATGAGTGCAGGAAGCCTTGGACGAAATATACAAGATGTCACTTCATAAATTTCGTCCAGAGGCTATTATAGGTGCTGCGTCACCTTATTATTGGGCCAGGCCCATGTAATTTCGAAATACTTGAGTATAGGCTGTTTTTAGAGTCCGTATGTGTGGGGAAACAAGAGATAGGGTTGGTTTCGGACCCCTCCTTCAAAGGCCACGAAATCCCCTCCTCTTCCTCCATATATACAGCCCTTAGGGCACCGTTTAGACTTTGGGTTTTGTTTAGATTAAAAGTTCGCCATAGCTGCAACTTCGCGTACTTCGTTTGTGTTCAACGACCAGACCAAGACATCACAGAACCCCACCTTGATCAATAAAGCTTTCATCTTATATTCGCAATATCCAGATTGCAAATCTTAGTTTCTTGCTTGTTCTTCGTTTGCTTGCAGGAGATAGACCCTCGTGGTCAGGTTGATTGTGCTCCGGCGTGGTCAATAACCTCTCGGAGTTGGTTTAGCGATTGCTAAGGCGCGACGTCCTCGCACGTTCGTAGTCGGATCGTCAAAGTCTACTCCACCAAAAACGATAGCTATCATCTCATCGAAAGATCGGGACACCCTCGCCTCTATCAAGAACGCTCAACATCCCGTCTCATCTTTGGCCAAAAGAAATGTGTAGCAAGTATATCCTCCGTCTTCTTCACGCCAAAGTGTCCCATTAATCCTCCTCCATGCGCCTCCTGCAACAACAAAAGACGAACGGAGCTAGCTGGAATGCATAGCTTGTTAGCACGAAACACAAATCCATCGTTAACGACGAACTTGTTCCATGTTCTCCCTTCCTTACAATTCTGCAATACATCTTTAAATTCAGCATCCTGCACATATTGATCTTTGATGGTCTCCAAACCAAATATTTTAAAGTCAAGTTGTGAAAGCATAGTATAACGACGAGACAATGCATCAGCAATAACATTTTCTTTACCCTTCTTGTGTTTAATGACATAAGGGAAAGTCTCAATAAATTCAACCCATTTAGCATGTCTACGGTTCAGTTTTGCTTGACTTTTAATGTGTTTCAAAGATTCATGATCAGAATGTATAACAAATTCTTTGGGCCATAAATAATGTTGCCATGTTTCTAAGGTCCGAACAAGAGCATATAATTCTTTATCATAAGTAGAATAGTTCAGACTAGGCCCACTCAATTTTTCAGAAAAGTATGCAACAGGTTTGCCATCTTGTAATAAAACACCTCCTAATCCAATTCCACTAGCATCACATTCAAGCTCAAAAGTCTTATTAAAATCAGGAAGTTGGAGTAAAGGAGCATGTGTCAACATTTCTTTCAATACCGTGAAGGCTTCTTCCTGTGAGGTACCCCAAACAAAAGGCACATCCTTCTTTGTAAGCTCATTGAGAGGTGCAGCAATGGTGCTGAAATCTCTCACAAAACGCCTATAGAAACCAGCGAGTCCAAGAAAACTCCTCACTTGAGTGACTGTTTTGGGCTGTGGCCAACTCTCAATAGCTTCAATCTTGGCTTTATCAACTTCAATTCCCTGTGGAGTAACAACATAGCCAAGAAAAGATACTCGGTCGGTGCAAAAGGTGCACTTCCCAAGGTTACCAAACAAACGTGCATCACGTAAAGCAATAAAAACAGCACGTAAATGTTCCAAATGTTCCTCCAAAGATCTGCTATAAATCAGTATATCATCAAAATAGACTACCACAAATCGTCCAATGAAAGCACGTAAAACTTCGTTCATTAATCTCATGAAACTGGAACTATTTTTCTTCTATGGGTAGCACGAAAATTGGGGAATCCGACTTGTTCACGACTCGTAGTATCGCGTGATCTGGAACTCTAAAATAAAGGAATAAATACTGGACTCGGACTAGGACTGGTGGCAGAGATGAATCTGGTGGAACTCGGACTGGTGATGGTATATGACGGTAGTATATGTGGGCTCGGATTGGTGGTGGTATATGGACTCGGATCGGTGGTGGTATATGGACTCGGATCGGTGGTGGTATATGGACTCAGAGAAATAGCAGATAAGCTGTGGTGGTATATGGTAGGGGCGATGATGATGGTGCGGCGGCGGCGTGACAACTTGTGAACAGAACTCGAAACTCTAAAGAACTAGACGCTAAGACCAGCAACTTGACACGACGATGCAACCGCAAATTCAACAAAGCAAAAACCCTAAAAAGATTATGCAAAGGCTCAGATTGGTTCGGATATGATGAACTAACCCTAAATTTTTTTTTTGGCTTTTTCCTGGACTGTAGGTATGACGAACAGACTCGATCTAAACTACGAAAAACTGTAAATCTCATCGAGCAACCTGGGGCTCTGATACCACTTGATAGAGGCGAGGGTGTCCCGATCTTTCGATGAGATGATAGCTATCGTTTTTGGTGGAGTAGACTTTGACGATCCGACTACGAACGTGCGAGGACGTCGCGCCTTAGCAATCGCTAAACCAACTCCGAGAGGTTATTGACCACGCCGGAGCACAATCAACCTGACCACAAGGGTCTATCTCCTGCAAGCAAACGAAGAACAAGCAAGAAACTAAGATTTGCAATCTGGATATTGCGAATATAAGATGAAAGCTTTATTGATCAAGGTGGGGTTCTGTGACGTCTTGGTCTGGTTGTTGAACACAAACGAAGTACGCGAAGTTGCAGCTATGGCGAACTTTTAATCTAAATAAAACCCAAAGTCTAAACGGTGCCCTAAGGGCTGTATATATGGAGGAAGAGGAGGGGATTTCGTGGCCCTTGAAGGAGGGGTCCGAAACCAACCCTATCTCTTGTTTCCCCACACATACGGACTCTAAAAACAGCCTATACTCAAGTATTTCGAAATTACATGGGCCTGGCCCAATACTAAGGTGACGCAGCACCTATAATAGCCTCTGGACGAAATTTATGAAGTGACATCTTGTATATTTCGTCCAAGGCTTCCTGCACTCATTATGGTGGCTTCAAAGTCCTGAAATCATCACTTGTAACTCCGTTCTTGTTCCCCTTGTGCATGCCATCATCTCCATGCTTGAACTTGCTCCAAGGTTCCTCTTTCTTGTCCAAGCTAGGCCCTTCATTTGTAAGCAAAACAAATGTATCCAATTTAGGCAGCATCATATTCTCATGAACTTTAGAATCATTACCAAGAAACGAAAGTACCTGATATTTTAATTGACGTGCGCGAGCTCTAGTAATTGGTCCAGTATGTATAGAAGCAGGGGCTGTGGGTGTAACAATGGTATTGATGTCCTCATCAGGACTTGTGGCCTCGGCCGCCGCATGTGAAGCACTTGATTGAACTTGTCTTGATGGTCTCATCGGTTGGAGTTGTAGATGATGAAGCTCTCGGCTTGAAGTTGCTTGTAGTAGGAGGACGACTTGAGGTTGTCGAAGTTTTCTTGTAACTTGACTTGTCGACATTGCTTGTAGAAGGCTTCGTTGAGGTAGAAGTTGTTGGAGTCGTTGAAGCTTGGGTGTTGGAGAAGCCATAGGACTTGGATGAGAACTTGGCATACTTGAAGTCATCTTGCACTTGACGTTCCGCCTTGGTAGCTTGGTGCACTAGCTCGATGAGGTTCGAGTATGGTTGGAAGTCAGCGATCTTCTTGATAGGATGATTGAGTCCATTCAAGAAACGTGCCATCGTTTGCTCATCATCTTCCGTGACATTGGCTCGTATCATGGCAATCTCCATTTCCTTGTAGTACTCATCAACGCTCTTGGTTCCTTGCTTGAGGAGTTGGAGTTTCTTGAAGATGTCGCGGTTGTAGTAGGTTGGTACAAAACGTGCTCGCATGACATCCTTCATTTGCGCCCAAGTGGTGATTGGTGGTTCACCTCTTGCCTCACGACGCTCAATGACTTGTTCCCACCATATGAGGACGTAGTCTTGGAACTCAAGGGATGCCATCGCGATCTTCTTCTCTTCCTCATAGTTGTGCAAACGAAAGATCTTGTCGACCTTCAGTGCCCATGATAGGTACTCTTCGGGATCATTGCTTCCGGTGAACCTGGGCATGGTGAATTTTAGCTTGCCGTAGCGTTGCTCTTCATTGTGTTGGGGTCGAGGGTGATGACGTCCTTGATGAGGAGGATTGTTTCCCTCAACTTGTTCTTGTCGTGGAGGATTCCCATTGTCTTGTTGCTCTTGTTGAACTTGAGGTTCTTGGCGAGCTTGTTGAGGAGCTTGTCGAGCTTGACAATGCACACGTGATTGATAAATCCTCTCTTGAACTTCATCGCGAAGCGCTTCTTGTTGCTCACGAGCTTGCCGGTTTCGTGTGGCGACGGCTCGACTTGAATCTCGGAGGGCACGTTGCGCCTCAAGTGCTTGAGCTTCTCGCCGTAGTTGTTCTTAACGTTGTACCTCGGCATCTTGCTCGTCTTGGTGTAGGCAAGCGCGTTCTTCCTCTTGTTGGCATTGACGTTGCCGTTCTTGTGCTTGCGCAAAGGTAGCTTGGTTTAGGCGATGTCGATGCTCTTGCGCTTGAAGTTGCTCTTGAGAATCGGTTCCATGTCGAGGATTGCGGTTTACTTGACGGTCTTGGCGCGCGGCTTGGCGAAGAGTGTTCGACGTCGGTGTGTTTGAGTGGTCGGAGGAACGTCGACTTGAGTGGCTCCGTCTTGAGGAGGACGAAGTGGTAGAAGAGCGGTTGACCAACAAGGCATGAATCTCGTCCATTCTTGCATCGTTCTCTTGTTTGTGTTAGTCGAGCTTGTGGTCGAAGTAGTCTCTTGTACGTTGCTCGGAGAGGCGTAAGTCGGAAGCGAGATTGTCGATGCGGTCGCTCATTGCTTGTTGTTTTTGATGCAAAGCTCGTTGTGCACCGAAGAGGTGGCTCTTGGTGACGTAGGTGTTCGGGTCGTCGTCAAATGTACTTTGACCGATGTTGAAGATGGATCAATGATCACTCAAATGTGGAACAAGGAAATAGCATAATTGGTACCGATTCTTGTCGGTTTTTCACACCTACATAAATAAAAGCTTATGGTGGATCTCGGTTAGGATGGTGGCACAAAATTCGATGCAATTGTTAGTTAGCCTAAATAATGTTGGAAAAGATTCACAAATTTGCAAATGCAACAAGTAGACCAAGCAAGTAGTGTTACACGGAAACACACGCGCAAATAGATAAATGGGGTCGTGCAACAAAAAATGAGCGGAAAATGTGGAATCCACGGAAAATGCTCTTGTTGCACAACACTAGAGAGACGTTAGCACGATTGCACAATAGGCGGATACGAAACTTGTGCACAACCTACTAAGCAAAAATGCAACGACTTCTATCCCAAGTATGCTATATGTATTGTGTTCCAATGATATGATCCAAGATGATCGAGTATGACAATCTTAATGTAGTATGATGCTATGGTTCTTGCTTATAAGCTCTTTGCTTATCTTTTCCTTTTGCTTAAAAGCTTGGATGGCTCTTTCTCTTTTGAGCTCTTTCTCATACAAGACTTCACGAACCAATATAGCAATTGTGTATGCTATGACAACCTTGTGACACAAGAGATGATACCAAGATATGCACCACGATGATATGGTATATATGCTATCGGAAGTATGATCACTAATGTGCACAAGTGACGTTGCCAGCAATACTCAAGGGCTAGTCTCGATAGGCAAGATACACAAAATTGGGCTATCGTGGTTATCAATGTAATGGCAAGGAGTAGACCAAGATGTCGTCGAAATTACCGTCCTTGCTTACGGTGAAGGTGACAAAATGGTGAAGTGGTCGATGTCGAGTCCTTGGCGAAGATGAGCGGCAGTGATGTCGATGTCGAACCGTTCCTAGTTAGCCGAAACACCCTAGGAAACGATGAACCACAACTCAAATTCTCAAAACCAAATGTGTCAAAATTGTGTCGGAGTGCGAAACAAGTAAACAATGGTGGTTGCGGAAAGCGATGGTGGTCTCGGGGTTCATATGCGAAAGTGGAATGGGTATTGGAGTGCGTATACGGAGGTGGAGGTGGAGAGGTGGTGGTGGCCGAACTGAACTTTTTCAGTTTCGTCAGTAAACATCGAATGTCCGGTGGTGGAGCGGTCGTCCGGTCGACGGACGTCCGGTAGCGGGCGGACGTCCAGTGCCTGGGAAATTTCGGGCACGGGATGAACAGCTAGGGTTCGAGGTGGAGAAGGCAAAATTTGTCAAATCCGAGCGATTTTGTGGATGGAAAAGGTGGAGATGATGGGGGAAAGCTAGATCCACTCATGGCAAAGCAAATCCAATAAAACTTCATCACACCAACAAATCACAAAAAAAAAATTTGGGGCTATTTTTGTGGGGATTTTCGAATTTGGGACAAAATCAACAAAATTAGGCTAGAAAACAAAGAGGGGAGGCTCCGAAATCATGATCAACCTTGCTCTGATCCAAGATGATGTAGGGTAGAACCCTAGATGCCCGATCTTTCACGAAAGGAGCGGATCCCACGATGAACACGAGGAGAAAACACGAGGGGAAACATGAGAGAATCACTCAAACCAACAAGATTCGATTACAGATGTGCTAGATCCTCGAAACACAAAGAGATACACGATCCAAATCAAACAAAGGACGATACATAGGGTTCTTCTCCGTGAGGAGGTCTTGATAATATCCTAGACGGATCTTCCCGTGAGGGGTCTTGAATCCAAGGTGGATCTTCTCCGTAGAGGCTCGCGGTCTCTCTCGGTGGAGTAGATCCGGATGGATGAGCAAAGTTCTATCTCTAAATGAGCTATTACATTTGCTAAAAGTCAAAAGAGGGAGGAGGAGGAGGAGTATATATAGTCTAGGTGGGCGAAGGGGTACATGGGCCTCGGCCCCGAAATTGTGCTCAGACAGGGACCGGACGTCCGGTCTGGAGCGGACGTCCGGTGGCTCGTGGGCGTCCGGACGTCCGGAGGTCACCGAACTTCTGTCATTTCGGCTCGGGTGCAGACACACCGGATGTCCAGAGTCGGCCGGTCGTCCGGTCGCCGGACGTCCGGTCTTTTTAGGACTTCCGCTGATTTGGCTCGGGTGTGGGTTGGCCGGTCGTCCGGTGGGGGCCGGACGTCCGCTCGCTGTAGCATGCGTTGGCTGGGCCTTGGGCAGGCTAAGGCTTCAGGCGCCGGACGTCCGGTCCCGACCGGTCGTCCGGTGGCTGGTGTTTCTTTGGCAGCTCTTCTTCTTGTCCCTCCTCCTTGGTGTCCTCGCCGTCTTGTCCGTTGGATGCAGCTGCTCCGTGGCCTTCATCCAAGTACCTGATCACACATAGTGTTTCCGTTTGAGGTAGTAGCCATGTGTCATGTGTAGAAAGTAGTAGTTCGGAGAGGAGCGAGTTCACCTTATCTTCGATAGCCTTTGCTCGAGCTCTTGTCATGGGTCCAAGTGGTGTCGTGGGAGATGTAGATACATCCATGGGGATGACCGTGGGATGCTCCGCATCAGCTCCCATTCGCGCGCCCTCCGCATCCGCCACCAACCCTGCGCAATGCGTGGCAGAAACGACAGAAACGGCAGGAGCAGGGGAATTAGTGGAATGGCAGCTACCGCCCCATGGACGTGGGACGTGGGAGACCCATGGGTGATGGCGTACCCCCCCCCCCCCACGATGTCCCGCACGACGCGCGGGAGAACCGGAAACTGACTCAAGCACAGGTTAATGAAGAAGCAAGAAGGAAAGTCAAGAAAGAAGAGAATATGAGCACAAGACCCCTACCTGTGTATCTGATAGGGCCTACCCCAACGATGCTCAGCAGCACGTTTGGGCCAGGCCCGGGGGCTCCTGTCGGTACAACAAACCCTTGCGTATGTTGCCTAGACTGTACACCAAGAATTCAAGGCAGAACCAAGCCAGAGAGAGGGAGCTCTTTGAGGAATCAAAGGGCGGATCAAGAAGACCAAGACAAGCCAAGACAACAAGAGATCACTAAGGTAAAACCTCCCTTGCCGGGCAGGCGAGCCCGGTCGGGTCGAGGCCACCCCGAAGACAAGCCCCAAGATTTCCCCGGCAAGGATTGCCGGGGCCGCTGGCGACCTGCATCCCCGCCAAGGACCCACCACTCCATCGCATCGCAACGCAAGTCACCCATCGGTGCGGTGTCGAGCCTCCAGATAACTAAGTGGCTGTCATTTGGCACGTGGCAACCATTTAGGAGGAAGATCACCCCCATTTGACACCCGTTGAGAGGCGTGTCAAGCAAACAGGTGGAAGATAACTAAAGCGGCGCGGTAGGCCTGCCGGGCCGCATCCACAGCATGACACGTGGCAGCGCATTTAATGCATTTTGTCCTAACTGCCAGAGTTAGGTATGTTAGCACTGTTAGCTATCTAATCGCTGGGTAATGACCATTTTGCCATTATGGTAACACCTTGGCCTATAAAAGGAGGACCGTGGCAGCCTTAGAAAGGATTCGGACCCTCGTGTACTCATACGCGTGTAGCTGCTCTTCCCCCAAGGCGACCTTGCCGGGCTCGAGCATCGCGCGTTCTTCACGGTCTCCACATCAATCCACCAAAGCAGGAGTAGGGTTTTACGCTTCTTAGCGGCCCGAACCAGGGTAATAACCACCAGTGTCACCACTGCCATGCCGTCCTACGGCCTCTGCTCTTTGTGCAATGCGTCCCCCCTGCCGAACCACAAAGGGGCAGATGGCCTCATAGGTGGCCGTGTTCTGCCACCATAGTATCTTATATCTCAGCCCTGAAGATATGCAAGAGGCAAAGAAAAACATGAAGGAGAAAGGTATTAAAGCAGAGGATGTTAAAAATTTACCTCTTATTGAAGAGATACATGGACTTGACACACCACCACCAAAGGTGGTAGAGGTAAATTCTTTGATGAAATTTGATGAAAGTGATATCCCTTACAATAAACATCCTAGCCAATGCCTTTATGAGTTTGACAACTACATTAGAAAACAAGATCACTTCAATGAAAATGTTATGAAACAATTAAAATACAACTCCAATATGATTGCCCGCTTGAGTGACTTGTTATTTAGAATCTCTAATGATGTAAGAGGTGTAGGAAAACATGCTTCTATGGTTCAAACTCAACTAGAACAAGTTGCTAAATCTTAAAGAGAGTTGCTTGATGAAATGAATAATAATATAAATGACTTTGCTGTTAGAGTAGCAACTAGAGGAGGTAAAATGACTCAAGAACCACTTTACCCTGAGGGACACCCTAAAAGAATTGAACAAGACTCTCAATGAATTAATACTGATGCACCTAGTCCTTCTAGAAAGAAGAAGAAAAAGAAAAATGATAGGACTTTGCATACCTCTAGTGAACCTGAAATAGGAAAACCTCCTGATAATGATAATGATGTTTCTATTTCTTATGCTGAAACTCAATCTGGTAATGAACACTCATCTAGTGATAATGAAAAGGATAATGATGATGTTCATGAAGACACTCAACCATACAATCATAAACAACCAGAAAATGATATTGAAATAGAACCAGTTGATGATCTTGATAACCCACAACCTAAAAATAAAGGATATGATAAAAGGAGACTTTGTTGCTAGAAAACATGGAAGAGAAAGAGAACCATGGGTTCAAAAACCCATGCCCTTTCCACCTAAATCAACTAAGAAGAAAGATGATGAAGAATTTGAATGCTTTGCTGAAATGCTTAGGCCAGTTTTTTTGCGCACTCGCTTGACTGATATTTTAAAGATGGCCCCTTCTGCAAAATATATGAAAGACATCATCACTAATAAGAGAAAAAATACCTGAAGCTGAAATCTCCACCATGCTTGCTAATTATACTTTTAAGGATGGAGTACCTAAAAAACTTGGAGACCCAGGAATACCAACTATACCTTGCTCCATCAAAAGAAATTATGTTAAAACTGCTTTGGGTGATTTAGGAGTTGGTGTTAGTGTTATGCCTTTCTCCTTATATAAAAGACTTGTTTTGAATAAACTCACACCTACTGAAATATCTTTGCAAATGGCTGACAAATCAACTGCCATACCTATCGGTATTTGTGAGGATGTGCCCGTTGTTGTTGCAAATGTAACTATCTTAACTGACTTTGTTATATTTGAGATGCCCGAGGATGACAACATGTCGATTATCCTTGGTAGACCCTTTTTGAATACTGCAGGGGCTGTTATTGATTGCAATAAAAGCAAGGTCACTTTTCATATCAATGGTAATGAACATAAGGTGCACTTTCCGAAGAAACAATTCCAAGTGAATGGTATTAATGTTATTGAAAAATCTGTGACACACACTATTGGAAGTTTTCAACTACCTCTACCTACTGCCAAAAAGAAATATGAAATGCTTATTGTTGGGGACATGCATATCCCCGTTGAGGTTACTTAGTGTTTTACGATAGTTCTTCAGTTTCATGCTAATCGAAGGTGGTTGTTAATAAGACTTGATCAACCTTATTAATGGATCATTTTTGAGAGGTATGAAGTTAATGAATTTAGTAAGCACAACCTTCTGCTCCCAACTTTTATTTTCTATTTTTCTTAGTTAAATAAAATAAAATGCCATGTTTTGTCTGTTTTCTGAGTTTCCCGTGCAATAAAAAAATGACCCAAAAATAAAAGTTCTCAGAATGCCCTGAAAATTTAATACAATTTTTTCTGATTATTTCTGAATTTTTAGTAGAAATAACATCAGAGGGGGGTGCACCAGGTGGGCACAACCCACCTGGGCGCGACAGCAGCCCCAGGCGCGCCCTGGTGGGTTGTGGGCCCCACGTGGGCCCCCTCACTTATCTCTTTAGCCCATGTCATCCCCTACCTCCAGAAAAAAATCACCATTGCTCTCTTTCTCGTGTTCCTGCTCTCAAACCCGCGGATTTCGATCTCTTTGCTCGAAGCTTCGTTCTGAAACTGTTTTGGGGGATTGCTACTTTGTATGTGACTCCTCCATTGCTCCAATTATTTTTTACTTTAGTAGATTATATTTTGAATAATTAGCTACTCTTGGTGCTGCTGTAGATGAGCCTGCATGTTGAATTCTTAGAGTTCTAAGTAGTTTGAATGCTCAATATAGCCTCTATGCCTCCTTATGAGTAGTTGCTATCAATCTTGCGAAGTTTTGTTGACAAAAAATTTGTGGACTAAAATTTCCAGAATTTTGTTCCTAGGAATAAGATGAGTTTCTTTAGGAAGTTTGCATCCAAGAAAAGCTCTAAAGGAGTCATTGGGGAATCATTGGACAATGACCTCCATACTCGGAGAAGGGGGGAGGTGCGGCCGTGCGAATGGCCGCATAACCCCTTCATGGATGGAGCCGGGATCCCTCAAGAGTTCGCACAATTTGCTGCTAATGCTGGTCTCACTGACTTCATCGCAGCTAAGTGTGAACAATACCATCTCCTTACAAATTCCTTTGTGCAAAATTTTCATTTCCTGAGTAGGAATAACCCTCCTGAGGTGTAGTTTAATTTATATGCTGAAACCCGTCAGAAGCCACTCATTGATTTTTGCAATGTTTGCTTGATCCCTTATGACGGGGAAATAAGAGAGCCTAGGCCTGCAGAGTTTGAGGACTTTTATCGTACTCTGTCAGTGGGAGATGAGAGAGGCGTGTCTAGTGTCACTTCTACTAGTTTGCAGTTTCCTGCTGTACATTGTTTTGCTCTATTCATTGTTAAGTGTTTAGTTGCTAGAGAGAAAGTCGGTGCACTCAGCGCTCCTAACTTCGCCATCTTATGTCATGCACTATACGGCGATAACACCTTTAGCCTCTGGGCCATTATTGCACGCCGTCTACACCTTAACAACACTAAGGGCAAAATTCATGGCGGTATTTATGCTACTCGCTTAGCGAGTCACTTTAATGCTCAGATTCGCCAGCATGATTATCGTTTACCCAAGGTTTATTTAGATCACCAGGCAATGATGGATCACCAGTTTACTGATACTGATAATTCTATTAATCGCATTCCTTACAGCCTGGTTTTCATTGTTGACTCCTGTGATATTATTCCCTTGCCTGCACCTGCTTTGTTTGATTCTATTGCCAGGGGCGGATACAGGATCATGCCTGAGGACATTATTGCCTACCGGAATGCCCAGGCAGAGGCACAGGAGGAGCCTCAGGAGTGGGACACTCAGGTGCCTGCTCCACAGCACTTCGAGATGAGACCGGATGGCTACAACGAGTGGTGATTACCAAGCTAGGCCAAAAGCCTAAGCTTGGGGGAGTACGTATTTCCATCGACATTACATTCATGATCACACATTTCATTCTAGTTGTCGGTGTTCACACTTTTTCATTGTATTATCCATGTTACATTTATTTTCTCGCTTTCTTCTTGTGTGTTTGAAAAACTTTGAGAAAAATCCAAAAAATGTTTCTTGCTTCTTTTCGGTTTTTCTTTCTAGTTTAGTTAGTTATAGTATTGAAAAGAAAACCCAAAAAGATTTCCTTGTTCATCTTTTTCTTGTTGGGAGCTTTCCCTTGTAAATAGTTTTCCTCGTTTTTGTTTTTCTTTCTCTTTAATTTGCTATCTTCAAGAAAACTAAACACTCCAAAATATTTCAGTATGTTTCTCTAAATTTCTTTTCCTTTTTATTGAGTCGTACCGAGGAGAAGACCACGATGAAAATGTTGAGTGGCTCTCATATGTATTGATATTGATCTAATAAAGAGCCCATATTACCTTGTCTTCTCCTTTTGAATAAAATGTCTGCAGATTCCAGCTTAGTCCACGGCACCCTTGCACTATTATCATTTTCATATCATTCGGTCGTGCAAGTGAAAGGCAATAATGACGATATTCGATGAACTGGCTGTGGCAGAGGGAAACGGGTATGAACTCAATTTGTTCTATTTTTGTAAATATGTTTAACCTAGTATCCATGATTCAGCCTATTATGATCAAACATGTTTGCAATGACAATTAGAGATTATAGTTTCTCATGCCATGCTTAAGTAGCTAGGAGTGGATAATGATTTATCTTGGATGTCAACATGCATTAAAATGATTGTGATGTAGTATGATGATATGGTATCCTCCTCTGAATGTTTCAAGTGGTTTGACTTGGCACATGTTCATGCATGTAGTTGAATCAAAACCAACATAGCCTCTATGATATTTATGTTCATGGTGTCCATATCCTACTCATGCTAGTATTCAATGTTAATTATGCATAACACATGTTCATGACCGTTTTTGCTCTCTAGTTGGCCGCTTCTCAACCTATTTGCTAACCTTCACCTGTACTAGGCGGGAATACTGCTTGTGCATCAAAATCCTAAAACCCAAGTTATTCCAGATGAGTCCACCATATCTACCTATATGCGGTATTACCCTACCTTTCTAAGTAAATTTGCATGTGCCACCTCTAAAAACTTCAAATAAACTTCTTATTTTTGTGCCTGGATTGTTCATAGAGCGACAGGAGGTAGTCAGTATCTTCCATGCTAAGCGGGTTATTCTCATGATGAGTGTTTATTCACTCGTCCTTGCACGAGAGGGGCGGTAATAGGGATTCCCAGTCCCGAAATCAAAAATTGCAAATAATTAAACAAAACTCCCCCAGGACTGATGTTGGTATGGACGGTGCCCGTGGATTCGGCTAGCCGTGGAGTGTGTTTGTTGGTGGAAGGGGGAGTAAACCTTTACTTTTATCCCTTGGCAACCGCCACTAATGTGTTCAGCATGGAAGATATCAATAACTAATGGTCGTGAAGTAAACAGGAAGGGTGCATTTCCCAAAATTACATTTATCTCTGTTTTAAAAATCTGAGCTCTGGCACCGCTGCAAATCCCTGCTTCCCTCTGCGAAGGGACTATCTATTTACTTTTATGTTGAGTCATCACCTTCTCAAATAAGCGCCAGATCTGAGAGCACTATTGTCATCCTCATGCATTGTGCATAGTTAATGTTGGATGCATCATGACTGGATCTTTTCTACCATGAATTACAATGTTTAGTCACTGCTTGAACTTTGGAGGTGCTCTGCATTTATGTTTTGCGGTCTCAGAAATGGCTAGCGAGATACCACTGTTGTCATGTTATATCATGGTTGTTTTGACAAAGTGTTGTTGTTTGAGATATTTTATTATTGCTCGCTAGTTGCTTATGCCATTGATATAAGTTAATATAATTTCTAAGAGTTATTGTGATGAGGACATGACTACCTTGGATACGACCAAAAATATTGCATACTTGTATATTTGTGAGGTGATTTCTAATGCAAACTATGCAATAATTTATTTATGTCATCCAGGACAAAAATACTTCACAAACTTTTGTGTCATGTCTAATTGCAGGTGTATGGGACATTTATACAATCCACATATGAAGATAAGGGGAAAAGAGATGTTTAGGTGCTGTTCAAAAAGTCCTCTCACGTCACTTTTGGGCCAAGAGAAGATAGAGTCCAAGTCTCTCACGTTCTGGATTCAGATTCGGACTGCACAGACATACCTGATTCAAAACGCCAAGAACTATTTCATACGGACTCCGAATTGGGTGATTCTTTTTTTGTTGGAAAGTAGATTTCGTGCTCTTTCCAACCCAGTTGGATTCACCTTCAAATTCGTCCGGAGCGTTGAGTTCTCGATGAAACAATCTGACGCTGCAACAGAATCCGAGTCCAACTACAAGTCCAAAGGTGTTGCATCACCTCCACTTGGGCCCATGAGCCTTGTACGACCTAGGGTTAGTTTTAGGCTGCCTTGGGACGTCCTCCCACCTCCTTGGCCACCACCCCTTGCTCCTATATAAGTAGATCCATCTAGTAGCTTTTTCCTTGGGATTTGTTTAGTTAAAAGTTAGCCATTGCAACTTCGTGTACTTCGTTTGTGTCCAACGACCAGACCAAGACCGCTTTCGGATCCCCACCATTATCAATACTTCATCTATATTCGCAATATTCAGATTGCATTATCATATTCTTGCTTGTTCTTCGATTGCGTGCAGGAATAAACCTTCGTGGTCAGGCTGATCGTGCTTCCAGCATCGTCAGTAACCTCAGGAGATTGGTTTAGCGATTGCTAAGGCGCAACGTCGTGCACGTTTGTAGTCGGATCGTCAAAGTCGGCTCCACCAAATCGATAGTTACCATCTCATCGAAAGATCGGGACACCCTCGCCTCTATCAAGTGGTATCAGTTTTCAGGTTGCTCGGTGAGAATTTCTAGTTTTCCCTAGATTAGATTTATTTTCTTACCTATTGTCCAAGAAAAAGCCACAAAAAAAAAGTTAGATCTATTCATCCTTTGTCCAAGCCAGTCTGAGCCTTTGCAATTTTTTTTTTCATTGCTTGCATAGTTGAATTATCGGTTGCATCGTCGTGTCGAGTTGCTGGTCTTAGTGTCTAGTTCGTTTAGAGTTTCGAGTTCTGTTCACATTAGTCACGCGGCCGCTGCATCGTTATTCCTTCCACTGTCCACCATCCCATCCATCAATTTCCACATCGTGCTACCCACTGTTCATTGTCATAATCATAGTTGAGGTCGTTCACATCTGTGCTTGATCCAATCTACATCTTATCTAGTTTGTTTTGGAAAGAGGGAGAGAGAAAAAAAAGTAAAAAAAAAAGTCAGAGAAAAAAAAAAGAGAGAAAGAAAAAGAAAAAAAAAGTGAGACAAAAAAAAAGAGAGAAGAAAAAAAAGCACAAAATTCGGATCTATCTAGACTCACTCTCGTACTTGAATTCGGATTCGAATCTGTTTTGCGCACTGTTCAGTAAAACAGGCGTATCTTCCTCATACGAAGTCTGTTTTGGCTCCGTGAGTACTCAAATTAAAGCTAGTGACGAGCCACATCTAAATAGTTGCAGAAGCTAGTTCAATATTTGAGACCTCAAAATCGGCTTCTAAATAGGTCTTTTTGCCCTCCGAAGTTCGCGAACACAGCTTGTTCCAGTTTTTCAGGCCAGTTTTAGAATTTTTTGACTCCTCATATCTACCCTCCGAAGTTTTTGAATCCTTTTGATATGACCTCTAATCTTGGTGATGATTCTGTGACCAATGACTTATTGCATGTTTGCTTATTTAAGCATGTTGTAGCATGTAAATTTGATGCAACTAAGGTTTATTCACCAATGTTAGGATGGTTTAATGATGAACATTGTCAACCTTTTGAAATGAATAAGTGCTTCACTTATATGTGCAAACTGAGTTGCAATATTTTCATGCCTTCTACTTCTTGTGATAATATTTTGGCTTTAGATTTTATGAACTATGAAGGTTACTCATGTATACATGTGTCATATATGCAAAAACTAAGGGAAGTAAAACTGGATGACATATACATATACAACATGTACACCTTGTCTCTTTTCTTAGCCACAGTTCAGCTTAAGCAACGCCGAGGACGGCTTTGTTTTCAAGAAGGGGAGGATGATGAGGACATGACTACCTTGGATACGACCAAAAGTATTGCATACTTGTATATTTGTGAGGTGATTTCTAATGCAAACTATGCAATAATTTATTTATGTCATCCAGGACAAAAATACTTCACAAACTTTTGTGTCATGTCTAATTGCAGGTGTATGGGACATTTGTACAATCCACATATGAAGATAAGGGGAAAAGAGATGTTTAGGTGCTGTTCAAAAAGTCCTCTCACGTCACTTTTGGGCCAAGAGAAGATAGAGTCCAAATCTCTCACGTTCTGGATTCAGATTCGGACTGCACAGACATACCTGACTCAAAACGCCAAGAACTATTTCATACTGACTCCGAATTGGGTGGTTCTTTTTTTGTTGGAAAGTAGATTTTGTGCTCTTTCCAACCCAGTTGGATTCACCTTCAAATTCGTCCGGAGCGTTGAGTTCTCGATGAAACAATCTGACGCTGCAACAGAATCCGAGTCAAACTACAAGTCCAAAGGTGTTGCATCACCTCCACTTGGGCCCATGAGCCTTGTACGACCTAGGGTTAGTTTTAGGCTGCCTTGGGACGTCCTCCCACCTCCTTGGCCGCCACCCCTTACTCCTATATAAGTAGATCCATCTAGTAGCTTTTTCCTTGGGATTTGTTTAGTTAAAAGTTAGCCATTGCAACTTCGTGTACTTCGTTTGTGTCCAACGACCAGACCAAGACCGCTTTCGGATCCCCACCTCTATCAATACTTCATCTATATTCGCAATATTCAGATTGCATTATCATATTCTTGCTTGTTCTTCGATTGCGTGCAGGAATAGACCTTCGTGGTCAGGCTGATCGTGCTTTCAGTATCGTCAGTAACCTCGGGAGATTGGTTTAGCGATTGCTAAGGCGCAACGTCGTGCACGTTTGTAGTCGGATCGTCAAAGTCGACTCCACCAAATCGATAGCTATCATCTCATCGAAAGATCGGGACACCCCCTCCTCTATCATATTTACATATGGCCTCTCGCCAATACATTGATGATATTTTGCTCATATCTTGCTTTCATGCTTGTGATATGTCATGTGCATTATTCATGACCACTATTTGCACCCATGACATGCTTGCCATGATTCCTTCTAGTACGTTGCATCTTCGCACTACTAGCTTGCTTGACTTGATCACTATGATTGCTTGCTTTGCCGCATCACCCATGTTCCATTATTACGCGCTTTCATGGGTTGATGACATATATGTTCCTGCCTCTCACTTGATTTGTCTTGACCATTGTCTCCATTAGTTGCATCTCTCATATCACCTTGTCTTGAGTGCCAACTTGCTATGCTTATTGATATTGGAGACATGGATAACTTACTTGTGATGCATGCTTGTTTGATTGAGCTTAAAGTTTTTGGTTGTTCTAGCATCATATACTTACATACCATGCCAAATTCCCTTGTCCTTTCTTATGATAAGAATGTTGAGAACACTTGTTGGGTATTTCCCCCTTCGAATGATTGGTTTTGCATTTCCGCTAACCTCATTTGTTTTTCCGAGTGTTTGTCATGTTCTTTCATTTTGAAGGATTCACAAGGTGATACCGTCATGAGACATATTGGTTATGTAAAGGCGTACATGATGTGCAACGCCAATATTTTCGACATCCTCGTAAAGGTGAACTCATTCCCTTTGAGCCATTCTCAAATATGTATATTGGATGGGTCATTCTTTCATTGTTGCCTCCTTCTTGTTGTCTACATGATACATCTATTGGATGGAGGACCGACATTGGAGATGGACCCTATGGACCTTCAAGTTGAGGAGTGCTCGAACTTAGTGGATGCACCTACTTTGGAAGTTCCACCGGACCACCACTTCTACCACGACATTGAGCTATGGTACAACACCACCCATAACAAGTTTGCATCTTATGCATGGATTGACTCACATTATGATTGCCTTGTTGCATCTTCCATTTCTATGTCATCCATGATATATGAGCTTATGCACTTCCTAAGCAAATTTGTTGTGATCTTCCTTGATGGCATATTCATACATCATGATCATATTATCCACCATCAATTGCATGATCACATAGTCACATTGAGCACCAATTACCATGTTCATGCTTTTGATACACCGTCCCATTATGACATCATTTTGCACAATGGTTGCATTGATCACATTCACAATACATTTGTGTGCACAATGAATGCTTTTGTTCCCATGAATGCTTTACATATCATTCTCTATCATTTGGCTAAGCTTCATGCACCTTGTCATGATCAATCTTATCGGACGAACACATGCCTACTTGATGGACACCTAGTGTGCGCTAACCATTGTATTTCCGAGTGTCGTTTGTGTTTGCTCTTTTTGCATGTCTACCACTACGGTGACACCTTGGAGTACTTGGATTGCGCCATGTCTTCAACTCCGTCCAACTACAAGTTCGTCTACGACAACCGTTTCCATGGTGATGAGGTTTACGATCCGAGGTTGGATCTTTCCCAAGGGAGGGCAGATGATGATAGAGGCGAGGGTGTCCCGATCTTTCGATGAGATGATAGCTATCGTTTTTGGTGGAGTAGACTTTGACGATCCGACTACGAACGTGCGAGGACGTCGCGCCTTAGCAATCGCTAAACCAACTCCGAGAGGTTATTGACCACGCCGGAGCACAATCAACCTGACCACGAGGGTCTATCTCCTGCAAGCAAACGAAGAACAAGCAAGAAACTAAGATTTGCAATCTGGATATTGCGAATATAAGATGAAAGCTTTATTGATCAAGGTGGGGTTCTGTGACGTCTTAGTTAGTCGTTGAACCAAACGAAGTACGCGAAGTTGCAGCTATGGTGAACTTTTAATCTAAACAAAACCCAAAGTCTAAACGGTGCCCTAAGGGCTGTATATATGGAGGAAGAGGAGGGGATTTCGTGGCCCTTGAAGGAGGGGTCCGAAACCAACCCTATCTCTTGTTTCCCCACACATACGGACTCTAAAAACAACCTATACTCAAGTATTTCGAAATTACATGGGCCTGGCCCAATAATAAGGTGACGCAGCACCTATAATAGCCTCTGGATGAAATTTACGAAGTGGCATCTTGTATATTTCGTCCAAGGCTTCCTGCACTCATTATGGTGGCTTCAAAGTCCTGAAATCATCACTTGTAACTCCGTCCTTGTTCCCCTTGCGCATGCCATCATCTCCATGCTTGAACTTGCTCCAAGGTTCCTCTTTCTTGTCCAAGCTAGGCCCTTCATTTGTAAGCAAAACAAATGTATCCAATTTAGGCAGCATCATATTGATAGAGGCGAGGGTGTCCCGATCTTTCGATGAGATGATATCTATCGTTTTTGGTGGAGTAGACTTTGACGATCCGACTACGAACGTGCGAGGACGTCGCGCCTTAGCAATCGCTAAACCAACTCCGAGAGGTTATTGACCACGCCGGAGCACAATCAACCTGACCCCGAGGGTCTATCTCCTGCAAGCAAACGAAGAACAAGCAAGAAACTAAGATTTGCAATCTGGATATTGCGAATATAAGATGAAAGCTTTATTGATCGAGGTGGGGTTCTGTGACGTCTTGGTCTGGTCGTTGAACACAAACGAAGTACGCGAAGTTGCAGCTATGGCGAACTTTTAATCTAAACAAAACCCAAAGTCTAAACGGTGCCCTAAGGGCTGTATATATGGAGGAAGAGGGGGGGGGGATTTCGTGGCCCTTTAAGGAGGGGTCCGAAACCAACCCTATCTCTTGTTTCCCCACACATACGGACTCTAAAAATAGCCTATACTCAAGTATTTCGAAATTACATGGGCCTGGCCCAATAATAAGGTGACGCAGCACCTATAATAGCCTCTGGACGAAATTTATGAAGTGGCATCTTGTATATTTCGTCCAAGGCTTCCTGCACTCCTTATGGTGGCTTCAAAGTCCTGAAATCATCACTTGTAACTCCGTTCTTGTTCCCCTTGCGCATGCCATCATCTCCATGCTTGAACTTGCTCCAAGGTTCCTCTTTCTTGTCCAAGCTAGGCCCTTCATTTGTAAGCAAAACAAATGTATCCAATTTAGGCAGCATCATATTCTCATGAACATTAGAATCATTACCAAGAAACGAAAGTACCTGATAATTTAATTGGCGTGCGCGAGCTCTAGTAATTGGTCCAGTATGTATAGCAGCAGGGGCTGTGGGTGTAACAATGGTATTGATGTCCTCATCACCTTTACTCCAACTTCCTGATTTTAATAAGACTTTTGAGCTTGAATGCGATGCTAGTGGAATTGGATTAGGAGGTGTTTTATTACAAGAAGGCAAACCTGTTGCATACTTTTCTGAAAAATTGAGTGGGCCTAGTCTGAACTATTCTACTTATGATAAAGAATTATATGCTCTTGTTCGGACCTTAGAAACATGGCAACATTATTTATGGCCCAAAGAATTTGTTATACATTCTGATCATGAATCTTTGAAACACATTAAAAGTCAAGCAAAACTGAACCGTAGACATGCTAAATGGGTTGAATTTATTGAGACTTTCCCTTATGTCATTAAACACAAGAAGGGTAAAGAAAATGTTATTGCTGATGCATTGTCTCGTCGTTATACTATGCTTTCACAACTTGACTTTAAAATATTTGGTTTGGAGACCATCAAAGATCAATATGTGCATGATGCTGAATTTAAAGATGTATTGCAGAATTGTAAGGAAGGGAGAACATGGAACAAGTTCGTCGTTAACGATGGATGTGTGTTTCGTGCTAACAAGCTATGCATTCCAGCTAGCTCCGTTCGTCTTTTGTTGTTGCAGGAGGCGCATGGAGGAGGATTAATGGGACACTTTGGCGTGAAGAAGACGGAGGATATACTTGCTACACATTTCTTTTGGCCAAAGATGAGACGGGATGTTGAGCGTTTTGTTGCTCGCTGCACTACATGTCAAAAAGCTAAGTCACGACTCAATCCTCATGGTTTATATATGCCTTTGCCTGTACCTAGTGTTCCTTGGGAGGATATATCTATGGACTTTGTTTTAGGTTTACCTCGAACAAAGAAGGGGAGGGATAGCATATTTGTTGTCGTGGATAGGTTCTCGAAAATGGCACACTTTATACCATGTCATAAAAGCGATGATGCTGTTAATGTTGCTGATTTGTTCTTTCGTGAAATTATACGCTTGCATGGTGTGCCAAATACTATTGTTTCAGATCGTGATACTAAATTTCTTAGCCACTTTTGGAGATGTTTATGGGCTAAGTTTGGGACTAAACTGCTTTTTAGTACTACATGTCACCCCCAAACTGATGGACAAAGTGAAGTAGTCAATAGAACATTGTCTACTATGCTTAGGGCTGTTTTGAAGAATAACAAGAAAATGTGGGAAGAATGCTTGCCTCATATTGAATTTGCTTATAATCGTTCATTGCATTCTACTACTAAGATGTGTCCTTTTGAAATTGTGTATGGTTTCCTTCCTCGTGCACCAATTGATTTGTTGCCTCTTCCATCTTCGGAGAAGGTTAATTTTGATGCTAAACAACGAGCTGAATTGATCTTAAAAATGCATGAGTTAACTAAGGAGAACATTGAGCGTATGAATGCTAAATATAAACTTGCTGGAGATAAGGGTAGAAAACATGTTGTGTTTGCACCTGGAGATCTTGTTTGGTTACATTTGCGTAAGGATAGATTTCCTGATTTGCGCAAATCAAAGCTAATGCCACGTGCTGATGGTCCTTTTAAGGTGTTAGAGAAAATAAATGATAATGCATATAAACTTGAGCTGCCTGTAGATTTTGGGGTTAGTCCCACTTTTAACATTGCAGATCTGAAGCCTTATTTGGGTGAGGAAGATGAGCTTCCGTCGAGGACGACTTCATTTCAAGAAGGGGAGGATGATGAGGACATCAATACCATTGTTACACCCACAGCCCCTGCTTCTATACATACTGGACCAATTACTAGAGCTCGCGCACGTCAATTAAAATATCAGGTACTTTCGTTTCTTGGTAATGATTCTAAAGTTCATGAGAATATGATGCTGCCTAAATTGGATACATTTGTTTTGCTTACAAATGAAGGGCCTAGCTTGGACAAGAAAGAGGAACCTTGGAGCAAGTTCAAGCATGGAGATGATGGCATGCACAAGGGGAACAAGAACGGAGTTACAAGTGATGATTTCAGGACTTTGAAGCCACCATAATGAGTGCAGGAAGCCTTGGACGAAATATACAAGATGTCACTTCATAAATTTCGTCCAGAGGCTATTATAGGTGCTGCGTCATGATAGAGGCGAGGGTGTCCCGATCTTTCGATGAGATGATAGCTATCGTTTTTGGTGGAGTAGACTTTGACGATCCGACTACGAACGTGCGAGGACGTCGCGCCTTAGCAATCGCTAAACCAACTCCGAGAGGTTATTGACCACGCCGGAGCACAATCAACCTGACCACGAGGGTCTATCTCCTGCAAGCAAACGAAGAACAAGCAAGAAACTAAGTTTTGCAATCTGGATATTGCGAATATAAGATGAAAGCTTTATTGATCAAGGTGGGGTTCTGTGACGTCTTGGTCTGGTCGTTGAACACAAACGAAGTACGCGAAGTTGCAGCTATGGCGAACTTTTAATCTAAACAAAACCCAAAGTCTAAACGGTGCCCTAAGGGCTGTATATATGGAGGAAGAGGAGGGGATTTCGTGGCCCTTGAAGGAGGGGTCCGAAACCAACCCTATCTCTTGTTTCCCCACACATACGGACTCTAAAAACAGCCTATACTCAAGTATTTCGAAATTACATGGGCCTGGCCCAATAATAAGGTGACGCAGCACCTATAATAGCCTCTGGACGAAATTTATGAAGTGACATCTTGTATATTTCGTCCAAGGCTTCCTGCACTCATTATGGTGGCTTCAAACTCCTGAAATCATCACTTGTAACTCCGTTCTTGTTCCCCTTGTGCATGCCATCATCTCCATGCTTGAACTTGCTCCAAGGTTCCTCTTTCTTGTCCAAGCTAGGCCCTTCATTTGTAAGCAAAACAAATGTATCCAATTTAGGCAGCATCATATTCTCATGAACTTTAGAATCATTACCAAGAAACGAAAGTACCTGATATTTTAATTGGCGTGCGCAAGCTCTAGTAATTGGTCCAGTATGTATAGAAGCAGGGGCTGTGGGTGTAACAATGGTATTGATGTCCTCATCATCCTCCCCTTCTTGAAATGAAGTCGTCCTCGACGGAAGCTCATCTTCCTCACCCAAATAAGGCTTCAGATCTGCAATGTTAAAAGTGGGACTAACCCCAAAATCTGCAGGCAGCTCAAGTTTATATGCATTATCATTTATTTTCTCTAACACCTTAAAAGGACCATCAGCACGTGGCATTAGCATTGATTTGCGCAAATCAGGAAATCTATCCTTACGCAAATGTAACCAAACAAGATCTCCAGGTGCAAACACAACATGTTTTCTACCCTTATCTCCAGCAAGTTTATATTTAGCATTCATACGCTCAATGTTCTCCTTAGTTAACTCATGCATTTTTAAGATCAATTCAGCTCGTTGTTTAGCATCAAAATTAACCTTCTCCGAAGATGGAAGAGGCAACAAATCAATTGGTGCACGAGGAAGGAAACCATACACAATTTCAAAAGGACACATCTTAGTAGTAGAATGCAATGAACGATTATAAGCAAATTCAATATGAGGCAAGCATTCTTCCCACATTTTCTTGTTATTCTTCAAAACAGCCCTAAGCATAGTAGACAATGTTCTATTGACTACTTCACTTTGTCCATCAGTTTGGGGGTGACATGTAGTACTAAAAAGCAGTTTAGTCCCAAACTTAGCCCATAAACATCTCCAAAAGTGGCTAAGAAATTTAGTATCACGATCTGAAACAATAGTATTTGGCACACCATGCAAGCGTATAATTTCACGAAAGAACAAATCAGCAACATTAACAGCATCATCGCTTTTATGACATGGTATAAAGTGTGCCATTTTCGAGAACCTATCCACGACAACAAATATGCTATCCCTCCCCTTCTTTGTTCGAGGTAAACCTAAAACAAAGTCCATAGATATATCCTCCCAAGGAACACTAGGTACAGGCAAAGGCATATATAAACCATGAGGATTGAGTCGTGACTTAGCTTTTTGACATGTAGTGCAGCGAGCAACAAAACGCTCAACATCCCGTCTCATCTTTGGCCAAAAGAAATGTGTAGCAAGTATATCCTCCGTCTTCTTCACGCCAAAGTGTCCCATTAATCCTCCTCCATGCGCCTCCTGCAACAACAAAAGACGAACGGAGCTAGCTGGAATGCATAGCTTGTTAGCACGAAACACACATCCATCGTTAACGACGAACTTGTTCCATGTTCTCCCTTCCTTACAATTCTGCAATACATCTTTAAATTCAGCATCATGCACATATTGATCTTTGATGGTCTCCAAACCAAATATTTTAAAGTCAAGTTGTGAAAGCATAGTATAACGACGAGACAATGCATCAGCAATAACATTTTCTTTACCCTTCTTGTGTTTAATGACATAAGGGAAAGTCTCAATAAATTCAACCCATTTAGCATGTCTACGGTTCAGTTTTGCTTGACTTTTAATGTGTTTCAAAGATTCATGATCAGAATGTATAACAAATTCTTTGGGCCATAAATAATGTTGCCATGTTTCTAAGGTCCGAACAAGAGCATATAATTCTTTATCATAAGTAGAATAGATCAGACTAGGCCCACTCAATTTTTCAGAAAAGTATGCAACAGGTTTGCCATCTTGTAATAACACACCTCCTAATCCAATTCCACTAGCATCACATTCAAGCTCAAAAGTCTTATTAAAATCAGGAAGTTGGAGTAAAGGAGCATGTGTTAACTTATCTTTCAACACCGTGAAGGCTTCTTCCTGTGCGGTACCCCAAACAAAAGGCACATCCTTCTTTGTAAGCTCGTTGAGAGGTGCAGCAATGGTACTGAAATCTCTCACAAAACGCCTATAGAAACCAGCGAGGCCAAGGAAACTCCTCACTTGTGTGACCGTTTTGGGCTGCGGCCAACTCTCAATAGCTTCAATCTTGGCTTTATCAACTTCAATTCCCTGTGGAGTAACAACATAGCCAAGAAAAGATACTCGGTCGGTGCAAAAGGTGCACTTCCCAAGGTTACCAAACAAACGTGCATCACGTAGAGCAATAAAAACAACACGTAAATGTTCCAAATGTTCCTCCAAAGATCTGCTATAAATCAATATATCATCAAAGTAAACTACCACAAATCGTCCAATGAAAGCACGTAAAACTTCGTTCATTAATCTCATGAAAGTACTAGGTGCATTAGTTAACCCAAAAGGCATGACTAACCACTCATATAAGCCGAACTTAGTTTTAAATGCTGTTTTCCATTCATCTCCCAATTTCATACGAATTTGATGGTATCCACTACGCAAATCAACTTTGGAGAATATTGTAGAGCCACTCAATTCATCAAGCATATCATCTAGCCTAGGAATAGGATGACGATAACGAATAGTAATATTATTAATGCCTCTACAATCAACACACATACGCGACGTACCATCCTTTTTTGGCACTAGTATAATAGGAACAGCACAAGGACTAAGAGATTCGCGTACATAACCTTTGTCGAGCAGCTCCTGTACTTGACGCATAATCTCCTTCGTCTCCTCTGGATTGGTACGGTATGGCGCACGGTTTGGCAACGAAGCACCGGGAATTAAGTCAATCTGATGCTCAATCCCGCGAATAGGTGGTAATCCCGGTGGCACGTCTTGTGGAAAGACGTCAGCGAACTCCTGCAAAATGTTAGTGACCGCAGGAGGCAAAGAGGAAGGCACGTCCTCGAATGAAAATAACGCCTCTTTGCACACAAAAGCATAGCAAACAGAATTGCTGAAATCTAGCTCATCAATATCAGATTTGGTGGCAAGTAAGCATGCACTTTTCAATTTAATTTCAGAAGCAACACTAGATGGTTTATTATTAGGCTTCATTTGTTGCTCAAATTCTTTTGCCACAATCTGATTTTCACTCTTATTTTTCTCCTGTTTTGCTTTACTAGTTCTATTAATATCATCTTTCAAAATAGAATCAGGAGTCATAGGAAGCAAAGTAATATGTTTATCCTTATGAACAAGAGTATACTGATTGTTTCTACCATGGTGTACAGAATTTTTATCAAATTGCCATGGTCTACCAAGTAATAATGAACATGCTTGCATGGGTACCACATCACAATCAACATAATCAGCATATGTAGAGATACTAAAATGCACACGAACAGTACGTGTTACCTTAACCTTGCCGCTGTTGTTGATAGAGGCGAGGGTGTCCCGATCTTTCGATGAGATGATAGCTATCGTTTTTGGTGGAGTAGACTTTGACGATCCGACTACGAACGTGCGAGGACGTCGCACCTTAGCAATCGCTAAACCAACTCCGAGAGGTTATTGACCACGCCGGAGCACAATCAACCTGACCACGAGGGTCTATCTCCTGCAAGCAAACGAAGAACAAGCAAGAAACTAAGATTTGCAATCTGGATATTGCGAATATAAGATGAAAGCTTTATTGATCAAGGTGGGGTTCTGTGACGTCTTGGTCTGGTCGTTGAACACAAAGGAAGTACGCGAAGTTGCAGCTATGGCGAACTTTTAATCTAAACAAAACCCCAAAGTCTAAACGGTGCCCTAAGGGCTGTATATATGGAGGAAGAGGAGGGGATTTCGTGGCCCTTGAAGGAGGGGTCCGAAACCAACCCTATCTCTTGTTTCCCCACACATACGGACTCTAAAAACAGCCTATACTCAAGTATTTCGAAATTACATGGGCCTGGCCCAATAATAAGGTGACGCAGCACCTATAATAGCCTCTGGACGAAATTTATGAAGTGACATCTTGTATATTTCGTCCAAGGCTTCCTGCACTCATTATGGTGGCTTCAAAGTCCTGAAATCATCACTTGTAACTCCGTTCTTGTTCCCCTTGTGCATGCCATCATCTCCATGCTTGAACTTGCTCCAAGGTTCCTCTTTCTTGTCCAAGCTAGGCCATTCATTTGTAAGCAAAACAAATGTATCCAATTTAGGCAGCATCATATTCTCATGAACTTTAGAATCATTACCAAGAAACGAGAGTACCTGATATTTTAATTGGCGTGCGCGAGCTCTAGTAATTGGTCCAGTATGCATAGAAGCAGGGGTTGTGGGTGTAACAATGGTATTGATGTCCTCATCATCCTCCCCTTCTTGAAATGAAGTCGTCCTCGACGGAAGCTCATCTTCCTCACCCAAATAAGGCTTCAGATCTGCAATGTTAAAAGTGGGACTAACCCCAAAATCTGCAGGCAGCTCAAGTTTATATGCATTATCGTTTATTTTCTCTAACACCTTAAAAGGACCATCAGCACGTGGCATTAGCTTTGATTTGCGCAAATCAGGAAATCTATCCTTACGCAAATGTAACCAAACAAGATCTCCAGGTGCAAACACAACATGTTTTCTACCCTTATCTCCAGCAAGTTTATATTTAGCATTCATACGCTCAATGTTCTCCTTAGTTAACTCATGCATTTTTAAGATCAATTCAGCACGTTGTTTAGCATCAAAATTAACCTTCTCCGAAGATGGAAGAGGCAACAAATCAATTGGTGCACGAGGAAGGAAACCATACACAATTTCAAAAGGACACATCTTAGTAGTAGAATGCAATAAACGATTATAAGCAAATTCAATATGAGGCAAGCATTCTTCCCACATTTTCTTGTTATTCTTCAAAACAGCCCTAAGCATAGTAGACAATGTTCTATTGACTACTTCAGTTTATCCATCAGTTTGGGGGTGACATGTAGTACTAAAAAGCAGTTTAGTCCCCAACTTAGCCCATAAACATCTCCAAAAGTGGCTAAGAAATTTAGTATCACGATCTGAAACAATAGTATTTGGCACACCATGCAAGCGTATAATTTCACGAAAGAACAAATCAGCAACATTAACAGCATCATCGCTTTTACGACATGGTATAAAGTGTGCCATTTTCGAGAACCTATCCACGACAACAAATATGCTATCCCTCCCCTTCTTTGTTCGAGGTAAACCTAAAACAAAGTCCATAGATATATCCTCCCAAGGAACACTAGGTACAGGCAAAGGCATATATAAACCATGAGGATTGAGTCGTGACTTAGCTTTTTGACATGTAGTGCAGCGAGCAACAAAACGCTCAACATCCCGTCTCATCTTTGGCCAAAAGAAATGTGTAGCAAGTATATCCTCCGTCTTCTTCACGCCAAAGTGTCCCATTAATCCTCCTCCATGCGCCTCCTGCAACAACAAAAGACGAACGGAGCTAGCTGGAATGCATAGCTTGTTAGCACGAAACACAAATCCATCGTTAACGACGAACTTGTTCCATGTTCTCCCTTCCTTACAATTGTGCAATACATCTTTAAATTCAGCATCATGCACATATTGATCTTTGATGGTCTCCAAACCAAATATTTTAAAGTCAAGTTGTGAAAGCATAGTATAACGACGAGACAATGCATCAGCAATAACATTTTCTTTACCCTTCTTGTGTTTAATGACATAAGGGAAAGTCTCAATAAATTCAACCCATTTAGCATGTCTACGGTTCAGTTTTGCTTGACTTTTAATGTGTTTCAAAGATTCATGATCAGAATGTATAACAAATTCTTTGGGCCATAAATAATGTTGCCATGTTTCTAAGGTGCGAACAAGAGCATATAATTCTTTATCATAAGTAGAATAGTTCAGACTAGGCCCACTCAATTTTTCAGAAAAGTATGGAACAGGTTTGCCATCTTGTAATAAAACACCTCCTAATCCAATTCCACTAGCATCACATTCAAGCTCAAAAGTCTTATTAAAATCAGGAAGTTGGAGTAAAGGAGCATGTGTCAACTTATCTTTCAATACCGTGAAGGCTTCTTCCTGTGAGGTACCCCAAACAAAAGGCACATCCTTCTTTGTAAGCTCATTGAGAGGTGCAGCAATGGTGCTGAAATCTCTCACAAAACGCCTATAGAAACCAGCGAGTCCAAGAAAACTCCTCACTTGAGTGACCGTTTTGGGCTGTGGCCAACTCTCAATAGCTTCAATCTTGGCTTTATCAACTTCAATTCCCTGTGGAGTAACAACATAGCCAAGAAAAGATACTCGGTCGGTGCAAAAGGTGCACTTCCCAAGGTTACCAAACAAACGTGCATCACGTAAAGCAATAAAAACAGCACGTAAATGTTCCAAATGTTCCTCCAAAGATCTGCTATAAATTAGTATATCATCAAAATAGACTACCACAAATCGTCCAATGAAAGCACGTAAAACTTCGTTCATTAATCTCATGAAAGTACTAGGTGCATTAGTTAACCCAAAAGGCATGACTAACCACTCATATAAACCGAACTTAGTTTTAAATGCTGTTTTCCATTCATCTCCCAATTTCATACGAATTTGATGGTATCCACTACGCAAATCAACTTTGGAGAATATTGTAGAGCCACTCAATTCATCAAGCATATCATCTAGCCTAGGAATAGGATGACGATAACGAATAGTAATATTATTAATGCCTCTACAATCAACACACATACGCGACGTACCATCCTTTTTTGGCACTAGTATAATAGGAACAGCACAAGGACTAAGAGATTCGCGTATATAACCTTTGTCGAGCAGCTCCTGTACTTGATGCATAATCTCCTTCGTCTCCTCTGGATTGGTACGGTATGGCGCACGGTTTGGCAACGAAGCACCGGGAATAAAGTCAATCTGATGCTCAATCCCGCGAATAGGTGGTAATCCCGGTGGCACGTCTTGTGGAAAGACGTCAGCGAACTCCTGCAAAATGTTAGTGACCGCAGGAGGCAAAGAGGAAGGCACGTCCTCGAATGAAAATAACGCCTCTTTGCACACAAAAGCATAGCAAACAGAATTGCTGAAATCTAGCTCATCAATATCAGATTTGGTGGCAAGTAAGCATGCACTTTTCAATTTAATTTCAGAAGCAACACTAGATGGTTTATTATTAGGCTTCATTTGTTGCTCAAATTCTTTTGCCACAATCTGATTTTCACTCTTATTTTTCTCCTGTTTTGCTTTACTAGTTCTATTAATATCATCTTTCAAAATAGAATCAGGAGTCATAGGAAGCAAAGTAATATGTTTATCCTTATGAACAAGAGTATACTGATTGTTTCTACCATGGTGTACAGAATTTTTATCAAATTGCCATGGTCTACCAAGTAATAATGAACATGCTTGCATGGGTACCACATCACAATCAACATAATCAGCATATGTAGAGATACTAAAATGCACACGAACAGTACGTGTTACCTTAACCTTGCCGCTGTTGTTGAACCATTGGATATAGTAAGGATGTGGATGTGGTCTTGTGGTGAGAGATAGCTTCTCCACCATCTCCATGCTAGCCAAGTTATTGCAGCTCCCTCCATCTATGATGACGCGAACAGAACGTTCCTTCACAACTCCCTTTGTATGGAACAAATTATGCCTCTGATTTTGCTCAGCTTGTGTGACCTGCACACTCAAAACACGTTGGAAGTTGGAGTAAAGGAGCATGTGTCAACTTATCTTTCAATACCGTGAAGGCTTCTTCCTGTGAGGTACCCCAAACAAAAGGCACATCCTTCTTTGTAAGCTCATTGAGAGGTGCAGCAATGGTGCTGAAATCTCTCACAAAACGCCTATAGAAACCAGCGAGTCCAAGAAAACTCCTCACTTGAGTGACTGTTTTGGGCTGTGGTCAACTCTCAATAGCTTCAATCTTGGCTTTATCAACTTCAATTCCCTGTGGAGTAACAACATAGCCAAGAAAAGATACTCGGTCGGTGCAAAAGGTGCACTTCCCAAGGTTACCAAACAAACGTGCATCACGTAAAGCAATAAAAACAGCACGTAAATGTTCCAAATGTTCCTCCAAAGATCTGCTATAAATCAGTATATCATCAAAATAGACTACCACAAATCGTCCAATGAAAGCACGTAAAACTTCGTTCATTAATCTCATGAAAGTACTAGGTGCATTAGTTAACCCAAAAGGCATGACTAACCACTCATATAAACCGAACTTAGTTTTAAATGCTGTTTTCCATTCATCTCCCAATTTCATACGAATTTGATGGTATCCACTACGCAAATCAACTTTGGAGAATACCATCAAATTGGTATGAAATTGGGGGATGAATGGAAAACAGCATTTAAAACAAAGTTTGGATTATATGAGTGGTTAGTCATGCCTTTTGGGTTAACTAATGCACCTAGTACTTTCATGAGATTAATGAACGAAGTTTTACGTGCTTTCATTGGACGATTTGTGGTAGTCTATTTTGATGATATACTGATTTATAGCAGATCTTTGGAGGAACATTTGGAACATTTACGTGCTGTTTTTATTGCTTTACGTGATGCACGTTTGTTTGGTAACCTTGGGAAGTGCACCTTTTGCACCGACCGAGTATCTTTTCTTGGCTATGTTGTTACTCCACAGGGAATTGAAGTTGATAAAGCCAAGATTGAAGCTATTGAGAGTTGGCCACAGCCCAAAACGGTCACTCAAGTGAGGAGTTTTCTTGGACTCGCTGGTTTCTATAGGCGTTTTGTGAGAGATTTCAGCACCATTGCTGCACCTCTCAATGAGCTTACAAAGAAGGATGTGCCTTTTGTTTGGGGTACCTCACAGGAAGAAGCCTTCACGGTATTGAAAGATAAGTTGACACATGCTCCTTTAGTCCAACTTCCTGATTTTAATAAGACTTTTGAGCTTGAATGTGATGCTAGTGGAATTGGATTAGGAGGTGTTTTATTACAAGATGGCAAACCTGTTGCATACTTTTCTGAAAAATTGAGTGGGCCTAGTCTAAACTATTCTACTTATGATAAAGAATTATATGCTCTTGTTCGGACCTTAGAAACATGGCAACATTATTTATGGCCCAAAGAATTTGTTATACATTCTGATCATGAATCTTTGAAACACATTAAAAGTCAAGCAAAATTGAACCGTAGACATGCTAAATGGGTTGAATTTATTGAGACTTTCCCTTATGTCATTAAACACAAGAAGGGTAAAGAAAATGTTATTGCTGATGCATTGTCTCGTCGTTATACTATGCTTTCACAACTTGACTTTAAAATATTTGGTTTGGAGACCATCAAAGATCAATATGTGCATGATGCTGAATTTAAAGATGTATTGCACAATTGTAAGGAAGGGAGAACATGGAACAAGTTCGTCGTTAACGATGGATTTGTGTTTCGTGCTAACAAGCTATGCATTCCAGCTAGCTCCGTTCGTCTTTTGTTGTTGCAGGAGGCGCATGGAGGAGGATTAATGGGACACTTTGGCGTGAAGAAGACGGAGGATATACTTGCTACACATTTCTTTTGGCCAAAGATGAGACGGGATGTTGAGCGTTTTGTTGCTCGCTGCACTACATGTCAAAAAGCTAAGTCACGACTCAATCCTCATGGTTTATATATGCCTTTGCCTGTACCTAGTGTTCCTTGGGAGGATATATCTATGGACTTTGTTTTAGGTTTACCTCGAACAAAGAAGGGGAGGGATAGCATATTTGTTGTCGTGGATAGGTTCTCGAAAATGGCACACTTTATACCATGTCATAAAAGCGATGATGCTGTTAATGTTGCTGATTTGTTCTTTCGTGAAATTATACGCTTGCATGGTGTGCCAAATACTATTGTTTCAGATCGTGATACGAAATTTCTTAGCCACTTTTGGAGATGTTTATGGGCTAAGTTGGGGACTAAACTGCTTTTTAGTACTACATGTTGATAGAGGCGGGGGTGTCCCGATCTTTCGATGAGATGATAGCTATCGATTTGGTGGAGTCGACTTTGACGATCCGACTACAAACGTGCACGACGTTGCGCCTTAGCAATCGCTAAACCAATCTCCCGAGGTTATTGACGATGCTGAAAGCACGATCAGCCTGACCACGAAGGTCTATTCCTGCACGCAATCGAAGAACAAGCAAGAATATGATAATGCAATCTGAATATTGCGAATATAGATGAAGTATTGATAAAGGTGGGGATCCGAAAGCGGTCTTGGTCTGGTCGTTGGACACAAACGAAGTACACGAAGTTGCAATGGCTAACTTTTAACTAAACAAATCCCCAAAGTCTAAACGGTGCCCTGAGGGCTGTATATATGGAGGAAGAGGAGGGGATTTCGTGGCCCTTGAAGGAGGGGTCCGAAACCAACCCTATCTCTTGTTTCCCCACACATACGGACTCTAAAAACAGCCTATACTCAAGTATTTCGAAATTACATGGGCCTGGCCCAATAATAAGGTGACGCAGCACCTATAATAGCCTCTGGACGAAATTTATGAAGTGACATCTTGTATATTTCGTCCAAGGCTTCCTGCACTCATTATGGTGGCTTCAAAGTCCTGAAATCATCACTTGTAACTCCGTTCTTCTTCCCCTTGTGCATGCCATCATCTCCATGCTTGAACTTGCTCCAAGGTTCCTCTTTCTTGTCCAAGCTAGGCCCTTCATTTGTAAGCAAAACAAATGTATCCAATTTAGGCAGCATCATATTCTCATGAACTTTAGAATCATTACCAAGAAACGAAAGTACCTGATATTTTAATTGGCGTGCGCGAGCTCTAGTAATTGGTCCAGAATGTATAGAAGCAGGGGTTGTGGGTGTAACAATGGTATTGATGTCCTCATCACCGAGGGTCTATCTCCTGCAAGCAAACGAAGAACAAGCAAGAAACTAAGATTTGCAATCTGGATATTGCGAATATAAGATGAAAGCTTTATTGATCGAGGTGGGGTTTTGTGACGTCTTGGTCTGGTTGTTGAACACAAACGAAGTACGCGAAGTTGCAGCTATGGCGAACTTTTAATCTAAACAAAACCCAAAGTCTAAACGGTGCCCTAAGGGCTGTATATATGGAGGAAGAGGAGGGGATTTCGTGGCCCTTGAAGGAGGGGTCCGAAACCAACCCTATCTCTTGTTTCCCCACACATACGGACTCTAAAAACAGCCTATACTCAAGTATTTCGAAATTACATGGGCCTGGCCCAATAATAAGGTGACGCATCACCTATAATAACCTCTGGACGAAATTTATGAAGTGACATCTTGTATATTTCGTCCAAGGCTTCCTGCACTCATTATGGTGGCTTCAAAGTCCTGAAATCATCACTTGTAACTCCGTTCTTGTTCCCCTTGTGCATGCCATCATCTCCATGCTTGAACTTGCTCCAAGGTTCCTCTTTCTTGTCCAAGCTAGGCCCTTCATTTGTAAGCAAAACAAATGTATCCAATTTAGGCAGCACCATATTCTCATGAACTTTAGAATCATTACCAAGAAACGAAAGTACCTGATATTTTAATTGGCGTGCGTGAGCTCTAGTAATTGGTCCAGTATGTATAGAAGCAGGGGCTGTGGGTGTAACAATGGTATTGATGTCCTCATCATCCTCCCCTTCTTGAAATGAAGTCGTCCTCGACGGAAGCTCATCTTCCTCACCCAAATAAGGCTTCAGATCTGCAATGTTAAAAGTGGGACTAACCCCAAAATCTGCAGGCAGCTCAAGTTTATATGCATTATCATTTATTTTCTCTAACACCTTAAAAGGACCATCAGCACGTGGCATTAGCTTTGATTTGCGCAAATCAGGAAATCTATCCTTATGCAAATGTAACCAAACAAGATCTCCAGGTGCAAACACAACATGTTTTCTATCCTTATCTCCAGCAAGTTTATATTTAGCATTCATACGCTCAATGTTCTCCTTAGTTAACTCATGCATTTTTAAGATCAATTCAGCACGTTGTTTAGCATCAAAATTAACCTTCTCCGAAGATGGAAGAGGCAACAAATCAATTGGTGCACGAGGAAGGAAACCATACACAATTTCAAAAGGACACATCTTAGTAGTAGAATGCAATGAACGATTATAAGCAAATTCAATATGAGGCAAGCATTCTTCCCACATTTTCTTGTTATTCTTCAAAACAGCCCTAAGCATAGTAGACAATGTTCTATTGACTACTTCAGTTTGTCCATCAGTTTGGGGGTGACATGTAGTACTAAAAAGCAGTTTAGTCCCCAACTTAGCCCATAAACATCTCCAAAAGTGGCTAAGAAATTTAGTATCACGATCTGAAACAATAGTATTTGGCACACCATGCAAGCGTATAATTTCACAAAAGAACAAATCAGCAACATTAACAGCATCATCGCTTTTATGACATGGTATAAAGTGTGCCATTTTCGAGAACCTATCCACGACAACAAATATGCTATCCCTACCCTTCTTTGTTCGAGGTAAACCCAAAACAAAGTCCATAGATATATCCTCCCATGGAACACTAGGTACAGGCAAAGCCATATATAAACCATGAGGATTGAGTCGTGACTTAGCTTTTTGACATGTAGTGCAGCGAGCAACAAAACGCTCAACATCCCGTCTCATCTTTGGCCAAAAGAAATGTGTAGCAAGTACATCCTCCATCTTCTTTACACCAAAGTGTCCCATTAATCCTCCTCCATGCGCCTCCTGCAACAACAAAAGACGAACGGAGCTAGCTGGAATGCATAGCTTGTTAGCACGAAACACAAATCCATCGTTAACGACGAACTTGTTCCATGTTCTCCCTTCCTTACAATTCTGCAATACATCTTTAAATTCAGCATCATGCACATATTGATCTTTGATGGTCTCCAAACCAAATATTTTAAAGTCAAGTTGTGAAAGCATAGTATAACGACGAGACAATGCATCAGCAATAACATTTTCTTTACCCTTCTTGTGTTTAATGACATAAGGGAAAGTCTCAATAAATTCAACCCATTTAGCATGTCTACGGTTCAGTTTTGCTTGACTTTTAATGTGTTTCAAAGATTCATTATCAGAATGTATACCAAATTCTTTGGGCCATAAATAATGTTGCCATGTTTCTAAGGTCCGAACAAGAGCATATAATTCTTTATCATAAGTAGAATAGTTCAGACTAGGCCCACTCAATTTTTCAGAAAAGTATGCAACAGGTTTGCCATCTTGTAATAAAACACCTCCTAATCCAATTCCACTAGCATCACATTCAAGCTCAAAAGTCTTATTAAAATCAGGAAGTTGGAGTAAAGGAGCATGTGTCAACTTATCTTTCAATACCGTGAAGGCTTCTTCCTGTGAGGTACCCCAAACAAAAGGCACATCCTTCTTTGTAAGCTCATTGAGAGGTGCAGCAATGGTGCTGAAATCTCTCACAAAACGCCTATAGAAACCAGCGAGTCCAAGAAAACTCCTCACTTGAGTGACCGTTTTGGGCTGTGGCCAACTCTCAATAGCTTCAATCTTGGCTTTATCAACTTCAATTCCCTGTGGAGTAACAACATAGCCAAGAAAAGATACTCGGTCGGTGTAAAAGGTGCACTTCCCAAGGTTACCAAACAAACGTGCATCACGTAAAGCAATAAAAACAGCACGTAAATGTTCCAAATGTTCCTCCAAAGATCTGCTATAAATCAATATATCATCAAAGTAAACTACCACAAATCGTCCAATGAAAGCACGTAAAACTTCGTTCATTAATCTCATGAAAGTACTAGGTGCATTAGTTAACCCAAAAGGCATGACTAACCACTCATATAAACCGAACTTAGTTTTAAATGCTGTTTTCCATTCATCTCCCAATTTCATACGAATTTGATGGTATCCACTACGCAAATCAACTTTGGAGAATATTGTAGAGCCACTCAATTCATCAAGCATATCATCTAGCCTAGGAATAGGATGACGATAACGAATAGTAATATTATTAATGCCTCTACAATCAACACACATACGCGACGTACCATCCTTTTTTGGCAATAGTATAATAGGAACAGCACAAGGACTAAGAGATTCGCGTATATAACATTTGTCGAGCAGCTCCTGTACTTGACGCATAATCTCCTTCGTCTCCTCTGGATTGGTACGGTATGGCGCACGGTTTGGCAACGAAGCACCGGGAATTAAGTCAATCTGATGCTCAATCCCGCGAATAGGTGGTAATCCCGGTGGCACGTCTTGTGGAAAGACGTCAGCGAACTCCTGCAAAATGTTAGTGACCGCAGGAGGCAAAGAGGAAGGCACGTCCTCGAATGAAAATAACGCCTCTTTGCACACCAAAGCATAGCAAACAGAATTGCTGAAATCTAGCTCATCAATATCAGATTTGGTGGCAAGTAAGCATGCACTTTTCAATTTAATTTCAGAAACAACACTAGATGGTTTATTATTAGGCTTCATTTGTTGCTCAAATTCTTTTGCCACAATCTGATTTTCACTCTTATTTTTCTCCTGCTTTGCTTTACTAGCTCTATTAATATCATCTTTCAAAATAGAATCAGGAGTCATAGGAAGCAAAGTAATATGTTTATCCTTATGAACAAGAGTATACTGATTGTTTCTACCATGGTATACAGAATTTTTATCAAATTGCCATGGTCTACCAAGTAATAATGAACATGCTTGCATGGGTACCACATCACAATCAACATAATCAGCATATGTAGAGATACTAAAATGCACACGAACAGTACGTGTTACCTTAACCTTGCCGCTGTTGTTGAACCACTGGATATAGTAAGGATGTGGATGTGGTGTTGTGGTGAGAGATAGCTTCTCCACCATCTCCATGCTAGCCAAGTTGTTGCAGCTCCCTCCATCTATGATGACGCGAACAGAACGTTCCGTCACAACTCCCTTTGTATGGAACAAATTATGCCTCTGATTTTGCTCAGCTTGTGTGACCTGCACACTCAAAACACGTTGAGCAACTAAACATTCATACCTGTCAGCGTCTTCAGGAGCCATGTATTGCGTCTCATGATCAGAATCATGTCCACCGTGTTCTTCACTTGTAATAAGAGCCAAAGTCTCCTCATCATACTCACTAGCGGACTCATACCCACCATCCTCAGTAGCAATCATAACACGCGGAGATTGGCATTCTCTCGCATAATGACCTCTTCCCTTACAACGACGACAAATAATATCATGTGTGTGCCCTGTTGATGCCATAGATGAAGAAGAGCTCTGGGCAGGCCCAGAAGGTGTACTCTTGGCAGATGGTGGTGGTGGTGCCTATTTTCTTGTATCTCGGTTGGAATTGGCGGCTGAAGTCAGTGGTGCCGCAGTAGGACGTGTGGGAGTAGAGGAGGCACGTGGTGTCCATGATGAAGATCGACCTGCAGAAAAATTAGTTCACGCCAATGCCTGTCGATCCTGCACTTCACGTTCAGCTTTACAAGCAAGATGGAATAAATGAGTGATATTATTATACTCCTTATACTCTAGAATGGTCTGAATCTCTCTATTTAATCCACCCATGAAACGTGCAAGCATAGCTTCATTCTCCTCAACAATACCACATCTAATCATGCCAGTTTGTAATTCCTGATAATATTCTTCTACAGAATTTTTTCCTTGTCTTAAGCGCTGCAATTTTTGAAGTAATTCACATTGATAATATGGTGGAACCCAACGAGTACGCATAGCAGTTTTCAAAGCAGCCCACGTAGCTGGAATAGGATATAATCTACAATGTTCAGACCACCATACACATGCAAAACTAGTGAAAGCACAAACAGCAGCAGCAACACGTCGTTCCTCGGGATATTGTAAACATGTAAAACGTTGTTCAGTTTCTAACTCCCAAGTAAGATATTGATAGAGGCGAGGGTGTCCCGATCTTTCGATGAGATGATATCTATCGTTTTTGGTGGAGTAGACTTTGACGATCCGACTACGAACGTGCGAGGACGTCGCGCCTTAGCAATCGCTAAACCAACTCCGAGAGGTTATTGACCACGCCGGAGCACAATCAACCTGACCCCGAGGGTCTATCTCCTGCAAGCAAACGAAGAACAAGCAAGAAACTAAGATTTACAATCTGGATATTGCGAATATAAGATGAAAGCTTTATTGATCGAGGTGGGGTTCTGTGACGTCTTGGTCTGGTCGTTGAACACAAACGAAGTACGCGAAGTTGCAGCTATGGCGAACTTTTAATCTAAACAAAACCCAAAGTCTAAACGGTGCCCTAAGGGCTGTATATATGGAGGAAGAGGAGGGGATTTCGTGGCCCTTGAAGGAGGGGTCCGAAACCAACCCTATCTCTTGTTTCCCCACACATACGGACTCTAAAAACAGCCTATACTCAAGTATTTCGAAATTACATGGGCCTGGCCCAATAATAAGGTGACGCAGCACCTATAATAGCCTCTGGACGAAATTTATGAAGTGACATCTTGTATATTTCGTCCAAGGCTTCCTGCACTCATTATGGTGGCTTCAAAGTCCTGAAATCATCACTTGTAACTCCGTTCTTGTTCCCCTTGTGCATGCCATCATCTCAATGCTTGAACTTGCTCCAAGGTTCCTCTTTCTTGTCCAAGCTAGGCCCTTCATTTGTAAGCAAAACAAATGTATCCAATTTAGGCAGCATCATATTCTCATGAACTTTAGAATCATTACCAAGAAACGAAAGTACCTGATATTTTAATTGGCGTGCGCGAGCTCTAGTAATTGGTCCAGTATGTATAGAAGCAGGGGCTGTGGGTGTAACAATGGTATTGATGTCCTCATCATCCTCCCCTTCTTGAAATGAAGTCGTCCTCGACGGAAGCTCATCTTCCTCACCCAAATAAGGCTTCAGATCTGCAATGTTAAAAGTGGGACTAACCCCAAAATCTGCAGGCAGCTCAAGTTTATATGCATTATCATTTATTTTCTCGAACACCTTAAAAGGACCATCAGCACGTGGCATTAGCTTTGATTTGCGCAAATGAGGAAATCTATCCTTACGCAAATGTAACCAAACAAGATCTCCAGGTGCAAACACAACATGTTTTCTACCCTTATCTCCAGCAAGTTTATATTTAGCATTCATACGCTCAATGTTCTCCTTAGTTAACTCATGCATTTTTAAGATCAATTCAGCACGTTGTTTAGCATCAAAATTAACCTTCTCCGAAGATGGAAGAGGCAACAAATCAATTGGTGCACGAGGAAGGAAACCATACACAATTTCAAAAGGACACATCTTAGTAGTAGAATGCAATGAACGATTATAAGCAAATTCAATATGAGGCAAGCATTCTTCCCACATTTTCTTGTTATTCTTCAAAACAGCCCTAAGCATAGTAGACAATGTTCTATTGACTACTTCAGTTTGTCCATCAGTTTGGGGGTGACATGTAGTACTAAAAAGCAGTTTAGTCCCCAGCTTAGCCCATAAACATCTCCAAAAGTGGCTAAGAAATTTAGTATCACGAGCTGAAACAATAGTATTTGGCACACCATGCAAGCGTATAATTTCACGAAAGAACAAATCAGCAACATTAACAGCATCATCGCTTTTATGACATGGTATAAAGTGTGCCATTTTCGAGAACCTATCCACGACAACAAATATGCTATCCCTCCCCTTCTTTGTTCGAGGTAAACCTAAAACAAAGTCCATAGATATATCCTCCCAAGGAACACTAGGTACAGGCAAAGGCATATATAAACCATGAGGATTGAGTCGTGACTTAGCTTTTTGACATGTAGTGCAGCGAGCAACAAAACGCTCAACATCCCGTCTCATCTTTGGCCAAAAGAAATGTGTAGCAAGTATATCCTCCGTCTTCTTCACGCCAAAGTGTCCCATTAATCCTCCTCCATGCGCCTCCTGCAACAACAAAAGACGAACGGAGCTAGCTGGAATGCATAGCTTGTTAGCACGAAACACAAATCCATCGTTAACGACGAACTTGTTCCATGTTCTCCCTTCCTTACAATTGTGCAATACATCTTTAAATTCAGCATCATGCACATATTGATCTTTGATGGTCTCCAAACCAAATATTTTAAAGTCAAGTTGTGAAAGCATAGTATAACGACGAGACAATGCATCAGCAATAACATTTTCTTTACCCTTCTTGTGTTTAATGACATAAGGGAAAGTCTCAATAAATTCAACCCATTTAGCATGTCTACGGTTCAGTTTTGCTTGACTTTTAATGTGTTTCAAAGATTCATGATCAGAATGTATAACAAATTCTTTGGGCCTTAAATAATGTTGCCATGTTTCTAAGGTCCGAACAAGAGCATATAATTCTTTATCATAAGTAGAATAGTTCAGACTAGGCCCACTCAATTTTTCAGAAAAGTATGCAACAGGTTTGCCATCTTGTAATAAAACACCTCCTAATCCAATTCCACTAGCATCACATTCAAGCTCAAAAGTCTTATTAAAATCAGGAAGTTGGAGTAAAGGAGCATGTGTCAACTTATCTTTCAATACCGTGAAGGCTTCTTCCTGTGAGGTACCCCAAACAAAAGGCACATCCTTCTTTGTAAGCTCATTGAGAGGTGCAGCAATGGTGCTGAAATCTCTCACAAAACGCCTATAGAAACCAGCGAGGCCAAGGAAACTCCTCACTTGTGTGACCGTTTTGGGCTGCGGCCAACTCTCAATAGCTTCAATCTTGGCTTTATCAACTTCAATTCCCTGTGGAGTAACAACATAGCCAAGAAAAGATACTCGGTCGGTGCAAAAGGTGCACTTCCCAAGGTTACCAAACAAACGTGATAGAGGCGAGGGTGTCCCGATCTTTCGATAAGATGATAGCTATCGTTTTTGGTGGAGTAGACTTTGACGATCCGACTACGAACGTGCGAGGACGTCGCGCCTTAGCAATCGCTAAACCAACTCCGAGAGGTTATTGACCACGCCGGAGCACAATCAACCTGACCACGAGGGTCTATCTCCTGCAAGCAAACGAAGAACAAGCAAGAAACTAAGATTTGCAATCTGGATATTGCGAATATAAGATGAAAGCTTTATTGATCAAGGTGGGGTTCTGTGACGTCTTGGTCTGGTCGTTGAACACAAACGAAGTACGCGAAGTTGCAGCTATGGCGAACTTTTAATCTAAACAAAACCCAAAGTCTAAACGGTGCCCTAAGGGCTGTATATATGGAGGAAGAGGGGGGGATTTCGTGGCCCTTGAAGGAGGGGTCCGAAACCAACCCTATCTCTTGTTTCCCCACGCATACGGACTCTAAAAATAGTCTATACTCAAGTATTTCGAAATTACATGGGCCTGGCCCAATAATAAGGTGACGCAGCACCTATAATAGCCTCTGGACGAAATTTATGAAGTGACATCTTGTATATTTCGTCCAAGGCTTCCTGCACACATTATGGTGGCTTCAAAGTCCTGAAATCATCACTTGTAACTCCGTTCTTGTTCCCCTTGTGCATGCCATCATCTCCATGCTTGAACTTGCTCCAAGGTTCCTCTTTCTTGTCCAAGCTAGGGCCTTCATTTGTAAGCAAAACAAATGTATCCAATTTAGGCAGCATCATATTCTCATGAACTTTAGAATCATTACCAAGAAACGAAAGTACCTGATAATTTAATTGGCGTGCGCGAGCTCTAGTAATTGGTCCAGTATGTATAGAAGCAGGGGCTGTGGGTGTAACAATGGTATTGATGTCCTCATCAAGTTTCCTTGGCCTCGCTGGTTTCTATAGGCGTTTTGTGAGAGATTTCAGTACCATTGCTGCACCTCTCAACGAGCTTACAAAGAAGGATGTGCCTTTTGTTTGGGGTACCGCACAGGAAGAAGCCTTCATGGTGTTGAAAGATAAGTTAACACATGCTCCTTTACTCCAACTTCCTGATTTTAATAAGACTTTTGAGCTTGAATGTGATGCTAGTGGAATTGGATTAGGAGGTGTGTTATTACAAGATGGCAAACCTGTTGCATACTTTTCTGAAAAATTGAGTGGGCCTAGTCTGAATTACTCTACTTATGATAAGGAATTATATGCTCTTGTTCGGACTTTGGAAACATGGCAACATTATTTATGGCCCAAAGAATTTGTTATTCATTCTGATCATGAATCTTTGAAACATATTAAAAGTCAAGCCAAACTGAACCGTAGACATGCTAAATGGGTTGAATTCATTGAGACTTTCCCTTATGTCATTAAACACATGAAGGGTAAAGAAAATGTTATTGCTGATGCATTGTCTCGTCGTTATACTATGCTTTCACAACTTGACTTTAAAATATTTGGTTTGGAGACCATCAAAGATCAATATGTGCATGATGCTGAATTTAAAGATGTATTGCAGAATTGTAAGGAAGGGAGAACATGGAACAAGTTCGTCGTTAACGATGGATTTGTGTTTCGTGCTAACAAGCTATGCATTCCAGCTAGCTCCGTTCGTCTTTTGTTGTTGCAGGAGGCGCATGGAGGAGGATTAATGGGACACTTTGGCGTGAAGAAGACGGAGGATATACTTGCTACACATTTCTTTTGGCCAAAGATGAGACGGGATGTTGAGCGTTTTGTTGCTCGCTGCACTACATGTCAAAAAGCTAAGTCACGACTCAATCCTCATGGTTTATATATGCCTTTGCCTGTACCTAGTGTTCCTTGGGAGGATATATCTATGGACTTTGTTTTAGGTTTACCTCGAACAAAGAAGGGGAGGGATAGCATATTTGTTGTCGTGGATAGGTTCTCGAAAATGGCACACTTTATACCATGTCATAAAAGCGATGATGCTGTTAATGTTGCTGATTTGTTCTTTCGTGAAATTATACGCTTGCATGGTGTGCCAAATACTATTGTTTCAGATCGTGATACTAAATTACTTAGCCACTTTTGGAGATGTTTATGGGCTAAGTTGGGGACTAAACTGCTTTTTAGTACTACATGTCACCCCCAAACTGATGGACAAACTGAAGTAGTCAATAGAACATTGTCTACTATGCTTAGGGCTGTTTTGAAGAATAACAAGAAAATGTGGGAAGAATGCTTGCCTCATATTGAATTTGCTTATAATCGTTCATTGCATTCTACTACTAAGATGTGTCCTTTTGAAATTGTGTATGGTTTCCTTCCTCGTGCACCAATTGATTTGTTGCCTCTTCCATCTTCGGAGAAGGTTAATTTTGATGCTAAACAACGTGCTGAATTGATCTTAAAAATGCATGAGTTAACTAAGGAGAACATTGAGCGTATGAATGCTAAATATAAACTTGTTGGAGATAAGGGTAGAAAACATGTTGTGTTTGCACCTGGAGATCTTGTTTGGTTACATTTGCGTAAGGATAGATTTCCTGATTTGCGGAAATCAAAGCTAATGCCACGTGCTGATGGTCCTTTTAAGGTGTTAGAGAAAATAAATGATAATGCATATAAACTTGAGCTGCCTGCAGATTTTGGGGTTAGTCCCACTTTTAACATTGCAGATCTGAAGCCTTATTTGGGTGAGGAAGATGAGCTTCCGTCGAGGACGACTTCATTTCAAGAAGGGGAGGACGATGAGGACATCAATACCATTGTTACACCCACAGCCCCTGCTTCTATACATACTGGACCAATTACTAGAGCTCGCGCACGCCAATTAAAATATCAGGTACTTTCGTTTCTTCGTAATGATTCTAAAGTTCATGAGAATATGATGCTGCCTAAATTGGATACATTTGTTTTGCTTACAAATGAAGGGCCTAGCTTGGACAAGAAAGAGTAACCTTGGAGCAAGTTCAAGCATGGAGATGATGGCATGCACAAGGGGAACAAGAACGGAGTTACAAGTGATGATTTCAGGACTTTGAAGCCACCATAATGAGTGCAGGAAGCCTTGGACGAAATATACAAGATGTCACTTCATAAATTTCGTCCAGAGGCTATTATGGGTGCTGCGTCACCTTATTATTGGGCCAGGCCCATGTAATTTCGAAATACTTGAGTATAGGCTGTTTTTAGAGTCCGTATGTGTGGGGAAACAAGAGATAGGGTTGGTTTCGGACCCCTCCTTCAAGGGCCACGAAATCCCCTCCTCTTCCTCCATATATACAGCCCTTAGGGCACCGTTTAGACTTTGGGTTTTGTTTAGATTAAAAGTTCGCCATAGCTGCAACTTCGCGTACTTCGTTTGTGTTCAACGACCAGACCAAGACGTCACAGAACCCCACCTTGATCAATAAAGCTTTCATCTTATATTCGCAATATCCAGATTGCAAATCTTAGTTTCTTGCTTGTTCTTCGTTTGCTTGCAGGAGATAGACCCTCGTGGTCAGGTTGATTGTGCTCCGGCGTGGTCAATAACCTCTCGGAGTTGTTTTAGCGATTGCTAAGGCGCGACGTCCTCGCACGTTCGTAATCGGATCGTCAAAGTCTACTCCACCAAAAACGATAGCTATCATCTCATCGAAAGATCGGGACACCCTCGCCTCTATCAAAGAGGAGGGGATTTCGTGGCCCTTGAAGGAGGGGTCCGAAACCAACCCTATCTCTTGTTTCCCCACACATACGGACTCTAAAAACAGCCTATACTCAAGTATTTCGAAATTACATGGGCCTGGCCCAATAATAAGGTGACGCAGCACCTATAATAGCCTCTGGACGAAATTTATGAAGTGACATCTTGTATATTTCGTCCAAGGCTTCCTGCACTCATTATGGTGGCTTCAAAGTCCTGAAATCATCACTTGTAACTCCGTTCTTGTTCCCCTTGTGCATGCCATCATCTCCATGCTTGAACTTGCTCCAAGGTTCCTCTTTCTTGTCCAAGCTAGGCCCTTCATTTGTAAGCAAAACAAATGTATCCAATTTAGGCAGCATCATATTCTCATGAACTTTAGAATCATTACCAAGAAACGAAAGTACCTGATATTTTAATTGGCGTGCGTGAGCTCTAGTAATTGGTCCAGTATGTATAGAAGCAGGGGCTGTGGGTGTAACAATGGTATTGATGTCCTCATCACCTGATAATTTAATTGGCGTGCGCGAGCTCTAGTAATTGGTCCAGTATGTATAGCAGCAGGGGCTGTGGGTGTAACAATGGTATTGATGTCCTCATCATCCTCCCCTTCTTGAAATGAAGTCGTCCTCGACGGAAGCTCATCTTCCTCACCCAAATAAGGCTTCAAATCTGCAATGTTAAAAGTGGGACTAACCCCAAAATCTGCAGGCAGCTCAAGTTTATATGCATTATCATTTATTTTCTCTAACACCTTAAAAGGACCATCAGCACGTGGCATTAGCTTTGATTTGCGCAAATCAGGAAATCTATCCTTACGCAAATGTAACCAAACAAGATCTCCAGGTGCAAACACAACATGTTTTCTACCCCTATCTCCAGCAAGTTTATATTTAGCATTCCTACGCTCAATGTTCTCCTTAGTTAACTCATGCATTTTTAAGATCAATTCAGCACGTTGTTTAGCATCAAAATTAACCTTCTCCGAAGATGGAAGAGGCAACAAATCAATTGGTGCACGAGGAAGGAAACCATACACAATTTCAAAAGGACACATCTTAGTAGTAGAATGCAATGAACGATTATAAGCAAATTCATTATGAGGCAAGCATTCTTCCCACATTTTCTTGTTATTCTTCAAAACAGCCCTAAGCATAGTAGACAAAGTTCTATTGACTACTTCAGTTTGTCCATCAGTTTGGGGGTGACAAGTAGTACTAAAAAGCAGTTTAGTCCCCAACTTAGCCCATAAACATCACCAAAAGTGGCTAAGAAATTTGGTATCACGATCTGAAACAATAGTATTTGGCACACCATGCAAGCGAATAATTTCACGAAAAAACAAATCAGCAACATTAGCAGCATCATCGCTTTTATGACATGGTATAAAGTGTGCCATTTTCGAGAACCTATCCACGACAACAAATATGCTATCCCTCCCCTTCTTTGTTCGAGGTAAACCCAAAACAAAGTCCATAGATATATCCTCCCATGGAACACTAGGTACATGCAAAGGCATATATAAACCATGAGGATTGAGTCATGACTTAGCTTTTTGACATGTAGTGCAGCGAGCAACAAAGCGCTCAACATCCCGTCTCATCTTTGGCCAAAAGAAATGTGTAGCAAGTACATCCTCCGTCTTCTTTACGCCAAAGTGTCCCATTAATCCTCCTCCATGCGCCTCCTGCAACAACAAAAGACGAACGGAGCTATCTGGAATGCATAGCTTGTTAGCATGAAACACAAATCCATCGTTAACGATGAACTTGTTCCATGTTCTCCCTTCTTTACAATTCTGCAATACATCTTTAAATTCAGCATCATGCACATATTGATCTTTGATGGCCTCCAAACCAAACTTTTTAAAGTCAAGTTGTGAAAGCATAGTATAACGACGAGACAATGCATCAGCAATAACATTTTCTTTACCCTTCTTGTGTTTAATGACATAAGGGAAAGTCTCAATGAATTCAACCCATTTAGCATGTCTACGGTTCAGTTTAGCTTGACTTTTAATATGTTTCAAAGATTCATGATCAGAATGAATAACAAATTCTTTGGGCCATAAATAATGTTTCCATGTTTCTGAGGTCCGAACAAGAGCATATAATTCTTTATCATAAGTAGAATAGTTCAGACTAGGCCCACTCAATTTTTCAGAAAAGTATGCAACAGGTTTGCCATCTTGTAATAAAACACCTCCTAATCCAATTCCACTAGCATCACATTCAAGCTCAAAAGTCTTATTAAAATCAGGAAGTTGGAGTAAAGGAGCATGTGTCAACTTATCTTTTAATACCGTGAAAGCTTCTTCCTATGAGGTACCCCAAACAAAAGGCACATCCTTCTTTGTAAGCTCATTGAGAGGTGCAGCAATGGTACTGAAATCTCTCACAAAACGCCTATAGAAACCAGCGAGGCCAAGGAAACTCCTCACTTGTGTGACCGTTTTGGGCTGCGGCCAACTCTCAATAGCTTCAATCTTTGCTTTATAAACTTCAATTCCCTGTGGAGTAACAACATAGCCAAGAAATGATACTCGGTCGGTGCAAAAGGTGCACTTCCCAAGGTTACCAAACAAACGTGCATCACGTAGAGCAATAAAAACAGCACGTAAATGTTCCAAATGTTCCTCCAAAGATCTGCTATAAATCAATATATCATCAAAGTAAACTACCACAAATCGTCCAATGATAGCACGTAAAACTTCGTTCATTAATCTCATGAAAGTACTAGGTGCATTAGTTAACCCAAAAGGCATGACTAACCACTCATATAAACCGAACTTAGTGTTAAATGCTGTTTTCCATTCATCTCCCAATTTCATACGAATTTGATGGTATCCACTACGCAAATCAACTTTGGGGAATATTGTAGAGCCACTCAATTCATCAAGCATATCATCTAGCCTAGGAATAGGATGACGATAACGAATAGTAATATTATTAATGCCTCTACAATCAACACACATACGCGACGTACCATCCTTTTTTGGCACTAGTATAATAGGAACAGCACAAGGACTAAGAGATTCGCGTATATAACCTTTGTCGAGCAGCTCCTGTACTTGACGCATAATCTCCTTCGTCTCCTCTGGATTGGTACGGTATGGCGCACGGTTTGGCAACGAAGCACCGGGAATTAAGTCAATCTGATGCTCAATCCCGCGAATAGGTGGTAATCCCGGTGGCACGTCTTGTGGAAAGACGTCAGCGAACTCCTGCAAAATGTTAGTGATAGCAGGAGGCAAAGAGGAAGGCACGTCCTCAAATGAAAATAACGCCTCTTTGCACACAAAAGCATAGCAAACAGATTTGCTGAAATCTAGCTCATCAATATCAGATTTGGTGGCAAGTAAACATGCACCTTTCAATTTAATTTCAGAAGCAACACTAGATGGTTTATTATTAGGCTTCATTTGTTGCTCAAATTCTTTTGCCACAATCTGATTTTCACTCTTATTTTTCTCCTGTTTTGCTTTACTAGCTCTATTAATATCATCTTTCAAAATAGAATCAGGAGTCATAGGAAGCAAAGTAATATGTTTATCCTTATGAACAAGAGTATACTGATTGTTTCTACCATGGTGTACAGAATTTTTATCAAATTGCCATGGTCTACCAAGTAATAATGAACATGCTTGCATGGGTACCACATCACAATCAACATAATCAGCATATGTAGAGATACTAAAATGCACACGAACAGTACGTGTTACCTTAACCTTGCCGCTGTTGTTGAACCATTGGATATAGTAAGGATGTGGATGTGGTCTTGTGGTGAGAGATAGCTTCTCCACCATCTCCATGCTAGCCAAGTTGTTGCAGCTCCCTCCATCTATGATGACGCGAACAGAACGTTCCTTCACAACTCCCTTTGTATGGAACAAATTATGCCTCTGATTTTGCTCAGCTTGTGTGACCTGCACACTCAAAACACGTTGAGCAACTAAACATTCATACCTGTCAGTGTCTTCAGGAGCCAAGTATTGCGTCTCATGATCAGAGTCATCTCCACCGTGTTCTTCACTTGTAATAAGAGCCAAAGTCTCCTCATCATAGTCACTAGCGGACTCATACCCACCATCCTCAGTAGCAATCATAACACGCGGAGATTGGCATTCTCTCGCATAATGACCTCTTCCCTTACAACGACGACAAATAATATCATGTGTGTGCCCTGTTGATGCCATAGATGAAGAAGAGCTCTGGTGATAGAGGTGAGGGTGTCCCGATCTTTCGATGAGATGATTGCTATCGTTTTTGGTGTAGTAGACTTTGACGATCCGACTACGAACGTGCGAGGACGTCGCGCCTTAGCAATCGCTAAACCAACTCCGAGAGGTTATTGACCACGCCGGAGCACAATCAACCTGACCACGAGGGTCTATCTCCTGCAAGCAAACGAAGAACAAGCAAGAAACTAAGATTTGCAATTTGGATATTGCGAATATAATATGAAAGCTTTATTGATCAAGGTGGGGTTGTGTGACGTCTTGGTCTGGTCGTTGAACACAAACGAAGTACGCGAAGTTGCAGCTATGGCGAACTTTTAATCTAAACAAAACCCAAAGTCTAAACGGTGCCCTAAGGGATGTATATATGGAGGAAGAGGGGGGGATTTCGTGGCCCTTGAAGGAGGGGTCCGAAACCAACCCTATCTCTTGTTTCCCCACACATACGGACTCTAAAAACAGCCTATACTCAAGTATTTCCAAATTACATGGGCCTGGCCCAATAATAAGGTGACGCAACACCTATAATAGCCTCTGGACGAAATTTATGAAGTGGCATCTTGTATATTTCGTCCAAGGCTTCCTGCACTCATTATGGTGGCTTCAAAGTCCTGAAATCATCACTTGTAACTCCGTTCTTGTTCCCCTTGCGCATGCCATCATCTCCATGCTTGAACTTGCTCCAAGGTTCCTCTTTCTTGTCCAAGCTAGGCCCTTCATTTGTAAGCAAAACAAATGTATCCAATTTAGGCAGCATCATATTCTCATGAACATTAGAATCATTACCAAGAAACGAAAGTACCTGATATTTTAATTGGCGTGCGCGAGCTCTAGTAATTGGTCCACTATGTATAGCAGCAGGGGCTGTGGGTGTAACAATGGTATTGATGTCCTCATCAGATGATGCGGAGCATCCTACGTTCATCCCCATGTACACTACGACTACTCCTCAAGCCCCAAGTGGACCTACGACGAGATCTCAAGCATACGCCATTGGACACAAGGTGAACCCGCTCCTAAATGCTTTCCCTTTCCATTCGTGCGCGACATGGTTGCTACCTCATGCAAAGATACTATATGTGCTTAGGAACCAAGGAGACGACCATGGAGATGCTCGGAACATTGGACAAGTCCCCAAGTACATGGATGAAGAAGCTCGACGAAGAAGGACGTCAAGGTCCTACAGGCTCCGGACATCCGGCCCCAGCCCGGACATCCGGCCCGACCCCCCGGAAATCCTGCCCCTTCCTATCCAGAGAGCTCCGGAAGCGACCCCGACAGCCCGGGCATCTGGCCCCATGGCCCGGACATCCGGCTCCTCCCGAAGCCCCGGACATCCGGCCCCCCTCTATCCAGAGAGCAACCGAACGGCGCCAGGCCAGCCTGGACATCCGGCGTCTCGGGAAGGCCCGGACATCCGGCCCCTGCCTGCGTGCAGTGCATCTGGGCCGAAGCCCATGTACCCCTTCGCCCCTTAGACTATATATACTCTCCTACCTCCTCCTAGTTAGGGTTAGCGAAGTGATAGCTCATTTGTGAGATAGAGCCTTGCTCATCCATCCGGATCTACTCCTCCGAGAGAGACCGTGCCTCTACGGAGAAGATCCACTTGGATTCAAGACCCCTAACGGGAAGAACTCAAGACCTCACGGAGAAGAACCGGTTACCCTATGTATCATCCTTTGTTGATCGTGGATCATGTATCTCTTTGTGTTCAGAGGATCTAGCACATGTGTAATCGAATCTTGTTGGTTTGAGTGATTTCTCTCGTTTTCCCTCGTGTTTCTCCTCGTGTTCTTCGTAGGATCCGTTCCAATCGTGAAAGATCGGCCCTAGGGTTTCCACCCTACATCAGGGTAAATACCCGTATTGAGTTTTGGGGGAAGCTGTCTCAAAATCCCTAAGTATTGGAGGAAGCTTTAGAAAACCTCTGTGTTGCGATTTCTCTTTGTGGAAATTGTTTTGCGCGTGAGTACCGTCGTCAAGATTGGTTTTCTCGTGCTGAGACGTAAGGTTCAAACCCTCTACTTCGTGTACATCGCGTGCGCAGGCGAGAGGTTGCTGCTACCGAAGGTGGAGTGTCGTGAAAGATCAGGCCGCAACAACAGATCGGATCTCGCCACGAGGTTCGGTCCACATCACCCGTCCCCGGGAAAGGAGCACAGGCGCCCCGAGCAATATTTTCCCATCATGATGGATGGTGATGAGGACATCAATACCATTGTTACACCCACAGCCCCTGCTGCTATACATACTGGACCAATTACTAGAGCTCGCGCACGCCAATTAAATTATCAGGTACTTTCGTTTCTTGGTAATGATTCTAATGTTCATGAGAATATGATGCTGCCTAAATTGGATACATTTGTTTTGCTTACAAATGAAGGGCCTAGCTTGGACAAGAAAGAGGAACCTTGGAGCAAGTTCAAGCATGGAGATGATGGCATGCGCAAGGGGAACAAGAACGGAGTTACAAGTGATGATTTCAGGACTTTGAAGCCACCATAAGGAGTGCAGGAAGCCTTGGACGAAATATACAAGATGCCACTTCATAAATTTCGTCCAGAGGCTATTATAGGTGTTGCGTCACCTTATTATTGGGCCAGGCCCATGTAATTTCGAAATACTTGAGTATAGGCTATTTTTAGAGTCCGTATGTGTGGGGAAACAAGAGATAGGGTTGGTATCGGACCCCTCCTTCAAGGGCCACGAAATCCCCCCCCCCTCTTCCTCCATATATACAGCCCTTAGGGCACCGTTTAGACTTTGGGTTTTGTTTAGATTAAAAGTTCGCCATAGCTGCAACTTCGCGTACTTCGTTTGTGTTCAACGACCAGACCAAGACGTCACAGAACCCCACCTCGATCAATAAAGCTTTCATCTTATATTCACAATATCCAGATTGCAAATCTTAGTTTCTTGCTTGTTCTTCGTTTGCTTGCAGGAGATAGACCCTCGGGGTCAGGTTGATTGTGCTCCGGCGTGGTCAATAACCTCTCGGAGTTGGTTTAGCGATTGCTAAGGCGCGACGTCCTCGCACGTTCGTAGTCGGATCGTCAAAGTCTACTCCACCAAAAACGATAGATATCATCTCATCGAAAGATCGGGACACCCTCGCCTCTATCAAGTGCTCATCAATACCATTGTTACACCCACAGCCCCTGCTTCTATACATACTGGACCAATTACTAGAGCTCGCGCACGTCAATTAAAATATCAGGTACTTTCGTTTCTTGGTAATGATTCTAAAGTTCATGAGAATATGATGCTGCCTAAATTGGATACATTTGTTTTGCTTACAAATAAAGGGCCTAGCTTGGACAAGAAAGAGGAACCTTGGAGCAAGTTCAAGCATGGAGATGATGGCATGCACAAGGGGAACAAGAACGGAGTTACAAGTGATGATTTCAGGACTTTGAATCCACCATAATGAGTGCAGGAAGCCTTGGACGAAATATACAAGATGTCACTTCATAAATTTCGTCCAGAGGCTATTATAGGTGCTGCGTCACCTTATTATTGGGCCAGGCCCATGTAATTTCGAAATACTTGAGTATAGGCTGTTTTTAGAGTCCGTATGTGTGGGGAAACAAGAGATAGGGTTGGTTTCGGACCCCTCCTTCAAGGGCCACGAAATCCCCTCCTCTTCCTCCATATATACAGCCCTTAGGGCACCGTTTAGACTTTGGGGTTATGTTTAGATTAAAAGCTCGCCATAGCTGCAACTTCGCGTACTTCGTTTGTGTTCAACGACCAGACCAAGACGTCACAGAACCCCACCTTGATCAATAAAGCTTTCATCTTATATTCGCAATATCCAGATTGCAAATCTTAGTTTCTTGCTTGTTCTTCGTTTGCTTGCAGGAGATAGACCCTCGTGGTCAGGTTGATTGTGCTCCGGCGTGGTCAATAACCTCTCGGAGTTGGTTTAGCGATTGCTAAGGCGCGACGTCCTCGCACGTTCGTAGTCGGATCGTTAAAGTCTACTCCACCAAAAACGATAGCTATCATCTCATCGAAAGATCGGGACACCCTCGCCTCTATCAACAACTCCCTTTGTATGGAACAAATTATGCCTCTGATTTTGCTCAGCTTGTGTGACCTGCACACTCAAAACACGTTGAGCAACTAAACATTCATACCTGTCAGCGTCTTCAGGAGCCATGTATTGCGTCTCATGATCAGAATCATCTCCACCGTGTTCTTCACTTGTAATAAGAGCCAAAGTCTCCTCATCATAATCACTAGCGGACTCATACCCACCATCCTCAGTAGCAATCATAACACGCGGAGATTGGCATTCTCTCGCATAATGACCTCTTCCCTTACAACGACGACAAATAATATCATGTGTGTGCCCTGTTGATGCCATAGATGAAGAAGAGCTCTGGGCAGGCCCAGAAGGTGTACTCTTGGCAGATGGTGGTGGTGGTGCCTGTTTTCTTGTATCTCGATTGGAATTGGCGGCTGAAGTCAGTGGTGCCGCAGTAGGACGTGTGGGAGTAGAGGAGGCACGCGGTGTCCATGATGAAGATCGACCTGCAGAAAAATTAGTTCGCGCCAATGCCTGTCGATCCTACACTTCACGTTCAGCTTTACAAGCAAGATGGAATAAACGAGTGATATTATTATACTCCTTATACTCTAGAATGGTCTGAATCTCTCTATTTAATCCACCCATGAAACGTGCAAGCATAGCTTCATTCTCCTCAACAATACCACATCTAATCATGCCAGTTTGTAATTCCTGATAATATTCTTCTACAGAATTTTTTCCTTGTCTTAAGCGCTGCAATTTTTGAAGTAATTCACGTTGATAATATGGTGGAACCCAAGGAGTACGCATAGCAGTTTTCAAAGCAGCCCACGTAGCTGGAATAGGATATAATCTACAATGTTCAGACCACCATACACATGCAAAACTAGTGAAAGCACAAACAGCAGCAGCAACACGTCGTTCCTCGGGATATTGTAAACATGTAAAACGTTGTTCAGTTTCTAACTCCCAAGTAAGATATATATCAGGAACATATCTACCCTCGAATGGTGGAATATTCAATTTTAATTTAGGAAGATGGTCATGATCTCGTACCTGAAGTGGTGGTGCAGACCTACCATTGCGATTATTTGCATGTGGACGACCTGGTGCTGGTGGTTGCACGTAGTTATGATTTTGATCAACCTCATCCTCATAATCGCCCGCGTAATCATCCTCCTCCTCGGCACCAGCAGCAGCAGGAGCAGGAGCCAAACAAGCATCAACAGTAGGTACAGCAGCACCAGAAGTTTGGCCATCCTCAAGAGGAACACGCTTCGCTCGTCCGAACTGATTTGGAAGGGGGCGTTGTTGTTGTCGTTGCAGAGGTGCGACAGGTGCAGCCGGTGGTGGTTGGGGAAGACGCGTGAGCAATTCATTAAACTTGTTATCCAGCTTTGTCTCGAACGACTTCTCCATGCCATCTATCTTCTCCATGGCCTCTTCAAATCTGTTTAGCACATCTCCCACCTGGCCACTCATCATTTGCTGAAATTTATCATGCAACTCCTTGTTCGTCATGTTCTCCCAGTCAATCTCGTCGGCTTGTGATCCTGCCATGGTTAGCAGCAATAGAAACACACAAGAATATGATCCTACAGACTACTAGAAAGTGGTGGTGGTGTGGTGTGGTGTCACAAATCCGTCAAGCAAATCTCAAATTCTTACCAGTTCTTACCCAGCAGCAGGTGGTGATCGGCAACCTTTGTAGTCAAAACTCTCAGAGCTTGGACAGAGCGATTGCCAGGTGGTGTCAAACGCACGATGTTGATGTATGTGGAGCTGGGAAGGCTTATGATATGGTAGCAAAAAGGGTCAGCAATAATCAATTCAGAGATGCAATGTTGAATAAACTCTCAACGACGGTACTGTGCTGGTCCTAGGCTAGACCGTGCTAGAGACGCGAGCCTAGAACACTAACAAAAATCACGGCGCTGCACGTAAACAAGGGAGGAGCACACTCTGAATATTTTTTTTTTGCACTTTTTTTTCCTCTTTTTTCCTCTTTTTTTTTTTTTGGTCCGCAACAATTTTTTTTCGAAAAAGTCTACAAATGGTCTAAAAACTGCCTAGCCAGAATTTTCCAGACTTGTTCACGACTCGTAGTATCGCGTGATCTGGAACTCTAAAATAAAGGAATAAATACTGGACTCGGACTAGGACTGGTGGCAGAGACGAATCTGGTGGAACTCGGACTGGTGATGGTATATGACGGTAGTATATGTGGACTCGGATTGGTGGTGGTATATGGACTCGGATCGGTGGTGGTATATGGACTCGGATTGGTGGTGGTATATGGACTCGGATCGGTGGTGGTATATGGACTCAGAGAAATAGCAGATAAGCTGTGGTGGTATACGGTAGGGGCGATGATGATGGTGCGGCGGCGGCGTGACAACTTGTGAACAGAACTCGAAACTCTAAAGAACTAGACGCTAAGACCAGCAACTTGACACGACGATGCAACCGCAAATTCAACAAAGCAAAAACCCTAAAAAGATTATGCAAAGGCTCAGATTGGTTCGGATATGATGAACTAACCCTAAATTTTTTTTTTGGCTTTTTCCTGGACTGTAGGTATGAAGAACAGACTCGATCTAAACTACGAAAAACTGTAAATCTCACCGAGCAACCTGGGAATCTGATACCACTTGATAGAGGCGAGGGTATCCCGATCTTTCGATGAGATGATAGCTATCGTTTTTGGTGGAGTAGACTTTGACGATCCGACTACGAACGTGCGAGGACGTCGCGCCTTAGCAATCGCTAAACCAACTCCGAGAGGTTATTGACCACGCCGGAGCACAATCAACCTGACCACGAGGGTCTATCTCCTGCAAGCAAACGAAGAACAAGCAAGAAACTAAGATTTGCAATCTGGATATTGCGAATATAAGATGAAAGCTTTATTGATCAAGGTGGGGTTCTGTGACGTCTTGGTCTGGTCGTTGAACACAAACGAAGTACGCGAAGTTGCAGCTATGGCGAACTTTTAATCTAAACAAAACCCAAAGTCTAAACGGTGCCCTAAGGGCTGTATATATGGAGGAAGAGGGGGGGAATTTCGTGGCCCTTGAAGGAGGGGTCCGAAACCAACCCTATCTCTTGTTTCCCCACACATACGGACTCTAAAAATAGCCTATACTCAAGTATTTCGAAATTACATGGGCCTGGCCCAATAATAAGGTGACGCAGCACCTATAATAGCCTCTGGACGAAATTTATGAAGTGGCATCTTGTATATTTCGTCCAAGGTTTCCTGCACTCCTTATGGTGGCTTCAAAGTCCTGAAATCATCACTTGTAACTCCGTTCTTGTTCCCCTTGCGCATGCCATCATCTCCATGCTTGAACTTGCTCCAAGGTTCCTCTTTCTTGTCCAAGCTAGGCCCTTCATTTGTAAGCAAAACAAATGTATCCAATTGATGAGGACATCAATACCATTGTTACACCCACAGCCCCTGCTGCTATACATACTGGACCAATTACTAGAGCTCGCGCACGCCAATTAAATTATCAGGTACTTTCGTTTCTTGGTAATGATTCTAATGTTCATGAGAATATGATGCTCCCTAAATTGGATACATTTGTTTTGCTTACAAATGAAGGGCCTAGCTTGGACAAGAAAGAGGAACCTTGGAGCAAGTTCAAGCATGGAGATGATGGCATGCGCAAGGGGAACAAGAACGGAGTTACAAGTGATGATTTCAGGACTTTGAAGCCACCATAAGGAGTGCAGGAAGCCTTGGACGAAATATACAAGATGCCACTTCATAAATTTCGTCCAGAGGCTATTATAGGTGTTGCGTCACCTTATTATTGGGCCAGGCCCATGTAATTTCGAAATACTTGAGTATAGGCTATTTTTAGAGTCCGTATGTGTGGGGAAACAAGAGATAGGGTTGGTTTCGGACCCCTCCTTCAAGGGCCACGAAATCCCCCCCTCTTCCTCCATATATACAGCCCTTAGGGCACCGTTTAGACTTTGGGTTTTGTTTAGATTAAAAGTTCGCCATAGCTGCAACTTCGCGTACTTCGTTTGTGTTCAACAACCAGACCAAGACGTCACAGAACCCCACCTTGATCAATAAAGCTTTCATCTTATATTCGCAATATCCAGATTGCAAATCTTAGTTTCTTGCTTGTTCTTCGTTTGCTTGCAGGAGATAGACCCTTGTGGTCAGGTTGATTGTGCTCCGGCGTGGTCAATAACCTCTCGGAGTTGGTTTAGCGATTGCTAAGGCGCGACGTCCTCGCACGTTCATAGTCGGATCATCAAAGTCTACTCCACCAAAAACGATAGCTATCATCTCATCGAAAGATCGGGACACCCTCGCCTCTATCAGATGGTGCTCGGGCGATAGAGGCCCAGTGTTCGAAAGATGTAATTTATGAGTGAGCGCACTATCATGTGTCAGATGACAGTTGAAACTTTTGCTTTATAGTGCGATTGCTTTGTATGGTTTATCATACTTTGTTTGCTTTTGTTTATTTTGACTCCTATGTGGCCGTTTTAATCTGAAAGTTACCAGTCGTCGGCTTTAGCCCCCATGTAGATGCTACAAGGGGTGTTTCGACCTCCACACTGTCACCCTTAGCCGATGTCTCAGTGCCCGAAGGCGGTAGTCTGTGAGGAAACGAGGCAATCAGACTATGCGGTTTTAGTGCTTTCACTTAGCCATAGGAGCTTGACTGTTGGGGCTAGTGACTAGCCCCTAGTGTTTTGTGATGTTCGGATGAGCCGAGGTATATACCTTCATCACATGGTTTGTGTGAGGACAAACCCTTCGTATAACACGGCGTAACCTCCATGGGTTTGTAGTTTAACACTTGTTATCGGATCGCCGACAAGTTCTCGCTTATTATGATACTCAGTTTTCGGCTTTCTCCACTGAGGTACTTAACTAGACGAGCTGGAAGTAAAATCGCAGTGGTTCTCCCTTTACCCTCCTAGCCGAACATGCGGAATGTAAGAGGGTAAACACAGGAGCCAGGCAACCCAACTATTGACCCAAGACATAATTCGGAACTAATTCATGTAATGCAATATCCGAGACACCAAGAACATGGAATAGAGACTAGTGCTGAGGTGATGCTTGGGGCGAGTTTTACAATTGAGCCCCCGGTCTATTAGCCGATCACATCTAAAAAAGAAAATATGTACCAACTAGTTTATTTCAGCGTCGAAGAGTGTAAATGGTTATGCAACGTAAATGACTATAAGAGGATCGTAAGGAGTGGTCTTTATTTCAGGTGAACTCGTGACTTCTAACCATACAATCCGAACTGCCGAAGAGACTGTTACGGGTACTTCGTTAAAATAAATTTTACAGAGGAAAGGTTTACACAGGGCCTTGATGTGTGGTTTGACGTCCCTAATGTGCCCTGTCGCACATCTGCGCCTTTGCTCCTGAGGGGAGGAAGAATTCCTTGGACGGGATAATAATCGGCCAATGGGCCCTTGAGAGAGGGTCTTGAGAATTCGCCGCACTATATTAGCTTGATGCTGGATAGGTCCTAGATGGTACCTACTGCTGTCCGAAGACGCGTTTGACCAAAGCTCGGTTATATCGAACACGTGACTCTTGGGTGGTTAGTCCCCACAGCTGCCCATGGTATATTAAGTGTGAAGTTGTGCATACGAGGCACGTATTGTGTGACCGGGGTGGGCATGTGGTGAGGTGTGTATCCCTATTTACGTTGAGTGTAGGGAGGCTCCTCGAGCTGATACAGCGCTCGGGCCTGTTTACTTGCCTCTCGTGCCTTGACAGCGGGCTGGTATTTCGGCCCCTTGCTATCGATTTGGAAGATGGAGAATGAGCTCAGATTTTTTAAATTAGACTTTGCTAAGATGGTGTTGGCGAAGGAGGAGGCACTTTCCCAGTTTGTCAGTGCAAAACAGGTTACTACTGAATTGAAGGCAGAGGTGGAGAAGATGAAATTGGTTGATCATGCATCAGTCGCTTAGGGAAATGAATATATTGTTCTAATATTGTGCTTATGAAGGTGAACTAGCTATATGTTGTACTGTGCTGTTTTCACAAGCTATCGTACTGTGATGTTAAAATATATTTATGTGCCTGATATGAAATTGGCAAACAACGGTTCGGTATGAAATCTGAATTTTCTTAATACTGGAATTATTAATAGTAAACTAATAAACTTGCAAAATGGGTCATGGAACTTTACAAATAGTTCTAGCAGTAAAAGCGTGTGTGATGGATAGCCTAATGCCATACAGTTTTCTTCATCGAATCGTGTGTGATATACTTGAGTAAAGCAAACAGTTAACGGAGGCAGAGCGTGTGTGATCGTTACACCTATCACACACGAGGCTATACAGAAAACTTTGTGTGATTTAGGTACGAACCAAAACGTTTTTCTGGGATTCACTGTGTGGGATGTCCAGACGAACGGAAATGTTTGTCTGGGATTCACTGTGTGGGATGTACATACGAACAGAAATGTTTGTCCGGTTGATAGAGGCGAGGGTGTCCCGATCTTTCGATGAGATGGTAACTATCGATTTGGTGGAGCCGACTTTGACGATCCGACTACAAACGTGCACGACGTTGCGCCTTAGCAATCGCTAAACCAATCTCCTGAGGTTACTGACGATGCTGGAAACACGATCAGCCTGACCACGAAGGTCTATTCCTGCACACAATCGAAGAACAAGCAAGAATATGATAAAGCAATCTGAATATTGCGAATATAGATGAAGTATTGATAATGGTGGGGATCCGAAAGCGGTCTTGGTCTGGTCGTTGGACACAAACGAAGTACACGAAGTTGCAATGGCTAACTTTTAACTAAACAAATCCCAAGGAAAAAGCTACTAGATGAATCTACTTATATAGGAGTAAGGGGTGGCGGCCAAGGAGGTGGGAGGACGTCCCAAGGCAGCCTAAAACTAACCCTAGGTCGTACAAGGCTCATGGGCCCAAGTGGAGGTGATGCAACACCTTTGGACTTGTAGTTTGACTCGGATTCTGCTACAGCGTCAGATTGTTTCGTCGATAACTCATAGCTCCGGATGAATTTTAAGGTGAATCCAATTGGGTTGGAAAGAGCACGAAATCTACTTTCCAACAAAAAAAGAATCACCCAATTCGGAGTCCGTATGAAAAAGTTCTTGGCGTTTTGAGTCATGTATGTCTGTGCAGTCCGAATATGAATCCAGAACGTGAGAGACTTGGACTCTATCTTCTCTTGGCCCAAAAGTGACGTGAGAGGACTTTTTGAAAAGCACCTAAACTTCTCGTTTTCCCTTATCTTCATATGTGAATTGTACAAATGTCCCATACACCTGCAATTAGACATGGCACAAAAGTTTGTGAAGTATTTTTGTCCTGGATGACATAAATAAATTATTGCATAGTTTGCATTAGAAATCACCTCACAAATATACATGTATGCAATATTTTTGGTCGTATCCAAGGTATTCATGTCCTCATCACCGGTATTCACTGTGTGCGATGTACATACGAACGGAAATGTTTCTCTAGGATTCACTATGTGGGATGTACTTATGAACAGAAACAATTGGGCATGTACAATTGTATGCGATGGCTAGCCCGATCGCACACGAGCTCATTTTGCCCAACATGTGTGATCGGAGGATCCCCGACAGTTTCTGGGTCGTGTTGATGAGGACATCAATACCATTGTTACACCCACAGCCCCTACTGCTACATATACTGAACCAATTACTAGAGCTCGCGCACGCCAATTAAATTATCAGGTACTTTCGTTTCTTGGTAATGATTCTAATGTTCATGAGAATATGATGCTGCCTAAATTGGATACATTTGTATTGATTACTAATGAAGGGCCTAGCA
>JAAAXO010000097.1:60473-74787 GCA_011799875.1 Thinopyrum elongatum | reverse complement strand
GTGTTTTGTGATGTTCGGATGAGCCGAGGTATATACCTTCATCACATGGTTTGTGTGAGGACAAACCCTTCGTATAACACGGCGTAACCTCCATGGGTTTGTAGTTTAACACTTGTTATCGGATCGCCGACAAGTTCTCGCTTATTATGATACTCAGTTTTCGGCTTTCTCCACTGAGGTACTTAACTAGACGAGCTGGAAGTAAAATCGCAGTGGTTCTCCCTTTACCCTCCTAGCCGAACATGCGGAATGTAAGAGGGTAAACACAGGAGCCAGGCAACCCAACTATTGACCCAAGACATAATTCGGAACTAATTCATGTAATGCAATATCCGAGACACCAAGAACATGGAATAGAGACTAGTGCTGAGGTGATGCTTGGGGCGAGTTTTACAATTGAGCCCCCGGTCTATTAGCCGATCACATCTAAAAAAGAAAATATGTACCAACTAGTTTATTTCAGCGTCGAAGAGTGTAAATGGTTATGCAACGTAAATGACTATAAGAGGATCGTAAGGAGTGGTCTTTATTTCAGGTGAACTCGTGACTTCTAACCATACAATCCGAACTGCCGAAGAGACTGTTACGGGTACTTCGTTAAAATAAATTTTACAGAGGAAAGGTTTACACAGGGCCTTGATGTGTGGTTTGACGTCCCTAATGTGCCCTGTCGCACATCTGCGCCTTTGCTCCTGAGGGGAGGAAGAATTCCTTGGACGGGATAATAATCGGCCAATGGGCCCTTGAGAGAGGGTCTTGAGAATTCGCCGCACTATATTAGCTTGATGCTGGATAGGTCCTAGATGGTACCTACTGCTGTCCGAAGACGCGTTTGACCAAAGCTCGGTTATATCGAACACGTGACTCTTGGGTGGTTAGTCCCCACAGCTGCCCATGGTATATTAAGTGTGAAGTTGTGCATACGAGGCACGTATTGTGTGACCGGGGTGGGCATGTGGTGAGGTGTGTATCCCTATTTACGTTGAGTGTAGGGAGGCTCCTCGAGCTGATACAGCGCTCGGGCCTGTTTACTTGCCTCTCGTGCCTTGACAGCGGGCTGGTATTTCGGCCCCTTGCTATCGATTTGGAAGATGGAGAATGAGCTCAGATTTTTTAAATTAGACTTTGCTAAGATGGTGTTGGCGAAGGAGGAGGCACTTTCCCAGTTTGTCAGTGCAAAACAGGTTACTACTGAATTGAAGGCAGAGGTGGAGAAGATGAAATTGGTTGATCATGCATCAGTCGCTTAGGGAAATGAATATATTGTTCTAATATTGTGCTTATGAAGGTGAACTAGCTATATGTTGTACTGTGCTGTTTTCACAAGCTATCGTACTGTGATGTTAAAATATATTTATGTGCCTGATATGAAATTGGCAAACAACGGTTCGGTATGAAATCTGAATTTTCTTAATACTGGAATTATTAATAGTAAACTAATAAACTTGCAAAATGGGTCATGGAACTTTACAAATAGTTCTAGCAGTAAAAGCGTGTGTGATGGATAGCCTAATGCCATACAGTTTTCTTCATCGAATCGTGTGTGATATACTTGAGTAAAGCAAACAGTTAACGGAGGCAGAGCGTGTGTGATCGTTACACCTATCACACACGAGGCTATACAGAAAACTTTGTGTGATTTAGGTACGAACCAAAACGTTTTTCTGGGATTCACTGTGTGGGATGTCCAGACGAACGGAAATGTTTGTCTGGGATTCACTGTGTGGGATGTACATACGAACAGAAATGTTTGTCCGGTTGATAGAGGCGAGGGTGTCCCGATCTTTCGATGAGATGGTAACTATCGATTTGGTGGAGCCGACTTTGACGATCCGACTACAAACGTGCACGACATTGCGCCTTAGCAATCGCTAAACCAATCTCCTGAGGTTACTGACGATGCTGGAAGCACGATCAGCCTGACCACGAAGGTCTATTCCTGCACACAATCGAAGAACAAGCAAGAATATGATAAAGCAATCTGAATATTGCGAATATAGATGAAGTATTGATAATGGTGGGGATCCGAAAGCGGTCTTGGTCTGGTCGTTGGACACAAACGAAGTACACGAAGTTGCAATGGCTAACTTTTAACTAAACAAATCCCAAGGAAAAAGCTACTAGATGGATCTACTTATATAGGAGTAAGGGGTGGCGGCCAAGGAGGTGGGAGGACGTCCCAAGGCAGCCTAAAACTAACCCTAGGTCGTACAAGGCTCATGGGCCCAAGTGGAGGTGATGCAACACCTTTGGACTTGTAGTTTGACTCGGATTCTGCTACAGCGTCAGATTGTTTCGTTGATAACTCATATCTCCGGATGAATTTTAAGGTGAATCCAATTGGGTTGGAAAGAGCACGAAATCTACTTTCCAACAAAAAAAGAATCACCCAATTCGGAGTCCGTATGAAAAAGTTCTTGGCGTTTTGAGTCAGGTATGTCTGTGCAGTCCGAATCTGAATCCAGAACGTGAGAGACTTGGACTCTATCTTCTCTTGGCCCAAAAGTGACGTGAGAGGACTTTTTGAAAAGCACCTAAACTTCTCGTTTTCCCTTATCTTCATATGTGAATTGTACAAATGTCCCATACACCTGCAATTAGACATGGCACAAAAGTTTGTGAAGTATTTTTGTCCTGGATGACATAAATAAATTATTGCATAGTTTGCATTAGAAATCACCTCACAAATATACATGTATGCAATATTTTTGGTCGTATCCAAGGTATTCATGTCCTCATCACCGGTATTCACTGTGTGCGATGTACATACGAACGGAAATGTTTCTCTAGGATTCACTATGTGGGATGTACTTATGAACAGAAACAATTGGGCATGTACAATTGTATGCGATGGCTAGCCCGATCGCACACGAGCTCATTTTGCCCAACATGTGTGATCGGAGGATCCCCGACAGTTTCTGGGTCGTGTTGATGAGGACATCAATACCATTGTTACACCCACAGCCCCTACTGCTACATATACTGAACCAATTACTAGAGCTCGCGCACGCCAATTAAATTATCAGGTACTTTCGTTTCTTGGTAATGATTCTAATGTTCATGAGAATATGATGCTGCCTAAATTGGATACATTTGTATTGATTACTAATGAAGGGCCTAGCATGGACAAGAGGGATGAACACTGGAGCAGGATCAAGCATGGAGATGAAGGCGTGCGTGAAGGGATCCAGAATGGCGTTTCTAGTGCATATTTAAGCACTTTGAAGCCTCCGTGATGACCCACAAGGACATGGACGAAATATACAAGATGCCCCTTCATAAATTTCGTCCATAGCTTATTTTAGGTGCTGCGCCACCTTATTTTTGGGCCAGGCCCATGTAATTTCGAAATACTTAAGTATAGGCTGTTTTTAGAGTCCATACGTGTGGGGAAACAAAGTTAGGGTTGGTTTCGGACCCCTCCTACAAGGGGCCACGAAATTCACCCCTACTCCTCCATATATACAGCCCTTAGGGCATCGTTTAGACTTTGGGTTTTGTTTAGATAAAAAGTTCGCCATAGCTGCAACTTCGCGTACTTCGTTTGTGTTCAATGACCAGACAAAGGCGTCACAGAACCCCACCTTCATTAATAAAGCTTTCCTCTTATATTCGCAATATCCAGATTGCAATCTCAGTTTCTTGCTTGTTCTTCGTTTGCTCGCAGGAAACAGACCCTCGTGGTCAGGTTGATCGTGCTCCAGCGTGGTCAATAACCCCTTGGAAGTTGGTTTAGCGATTGCTAAGGCGCGACGTCTCGCACGTTCGTAGTCGGATCGTCAAGGTCGACTCCCACAGAAAATGATAGCCACCATCTCATCGAAACATCGGGACACCTTCGCCTCTATCAAGTGGTATCAGATTTCCAGGTTGCTCGGTGAGATTTTACATTTTTTCGTAGTTTAGATCGAGTCTGTTCTTCATACCTACAGTCCACGAAAAAGCCAAAAAAAAAAATTAGGGTTAGTTCATCATATCCGAACCAATCTGAGCCTTTGCATAATCTTTTCTGTATTTGCTTTGTTGAATTTGCGGTTGCATCGTCGTGTCAAGTTGCTGGTCTTAGCGTCTAGTCCTTTAGAGTTTCGAGTTCTATTCACAGGTTGTCACGTCGCCGCTGCCATATATCACCACCGCATCATCATCATCGCTGCTGCCATATACCACCACCACACCAACTTCATCACCGCTGCACCTACTGTTGATGCTTCTATGGCTCCTGCTGCCGCTGAGGAGGATGAGTATGCGGGCGATTACGAGGATGAGGTTGATCAAAATCGGAACTACGTACCAGCACCAGGTCGTCCACATGCCAATAATCGCAATGGTAGGGCTGCATTACCAGCTCAGGTACGAGATCATGACCATCTTCCTAAACTGAAATTGAATATTCCACCATTTGAGGGTAGATATGTTCCTGATATATATCTTACTTGGGAGTTAGAAACTGAACAACGTTTTACATGTTTACAATACCCCGAGGAGAGACGTGTTGCTGCTGCTGTTTGTGCTTTTACTAGTTTTGCATGTGTATGGTGGTCTGAACATTGTAGATTATATCCTATTCCAGCTACTTCGGCTGCTTTGAAAACTGCTATGCGTACTCGTTGGGTTCCACCATATTATCAACGTGAATTACTTCAAAAATTGCAGCGCTTAAGACAAGGAAAAAATTCTGTAGAAGAATATTATCAGGAATTACAAACTGTCTTGATTAGATGTGGTATTGTTGAGGAGAATGAAGCTATGCTTGCACGTTTCATGGGTGGATTAAATAGAGAGATTCAGACCATTCTAGAGTATAAGGAGTATAATAATATCACTCGTTTATTCCATCTTGCTTGTAAAGCTGAACGTGAAGTGCAGGATCGACAGGCATTGGCGCGAACTAATTTTTCTGCAGGTCGATCTTCATCATGGACACCGCGTGCCTCCTCTACTCCCACACGTCCTACTACAGCACCACTGACTTCAGCCGCCAATTCCAACCAAGATACAAGAAAACAGGCACCACCACCACCATCTGCCAAGAGTACACCTTCTGGGCCTGCCCAGAGCTCTTCTTCATCTATGGCATCAACAGGGCACACACATGATATTATTTGTCGTCGCTGTAAGGGAAGAGTTCATTATGCGACAGAATGCCAATCTCCGCGTGCTATGATTGCTACTGAGGATGGTGGGTATGAGTCCGCTAGTGACTATGATGAGGAGACATTGGCTCTTATTACAAGTGAAGAACACGGTGGAGATGATTCTGATCATGAGACGCAATACATGGCTCCTGAAGACGCTGACAGGTATGAATGTTTAGTTGCTCAACGTGTTTTGAGTGTGCAGGTCACACAAGCTGAGCAAAATCAGAGGCATAATTTGTTCCATACAAAGGGAGTTGTGAAGGAATGTTCTGTTCGCTTCATCATAGATGGAGGGAGCTGCAACAACTTGGCTAGCATGGAGATGGTGGAGAAGCTATCTCTCACCACAAGACCACATCCACATCCTTACTATATCCAATGGTTCAACAACAGCGGCAAGGTTAAGGTAACACATACTGTTCGTGTGCATTTTAGTATCTCTACATATGCTGATTATGTTGATTGTGATGTGGTACCCATGCAAGCATGTTCCTTATTACTTGGTAGACCATGGCAATTTGATAAAAATTCTGTACACCATGGTAGAAACAATCAGTATACTCTTGTTCATAAGGATAAACATATTACTTTGCTTCCTATGACTCCTGATTCTATTTTGAAAGATGATATTAATAGAGCTAGTAAAGCAAAACAGGAGAAAAATAAGAGTGAAAATCAGATTGTGGCAAAAGAATTTGAGCAACAAATGAAGCCTAATAATAAACCATCTAGTGTTGCTTCTGAAATTAAATTGAAAAGTGCATGCTTACTTGCTAGCAAATCTGATATTGATGATCTAGATTTCAGCAATTCTGTTTGCTATGCTTTTGTGTGCAAAGAGGCGTTATTTTCATTCGAGGACGTGCCTTCCTCTTTGCCTCCTGCGGTCACTAACATTTTGCAGGAGTTCGCTGACGTCTTTCCACAAGACGTGCCACCGGGATTACCACCTATGATAGAGGCGAGGGTGTCCCGATCTTTCGATGAGATGATAGCTATCGTTTTTGGTGGAGTAGACTTTGACGATCCGACTACGAACGTGCGAGGACGTCGCGCCTTAGCAATCGCTAAACCAACTCCGAGAGGTTATTGACCACGCCGGAGCACAATCAACCTGACCACGAGGGTCTATCTCCTGCAAGCAAACGAAGAACAAGCAAGAAACTAAGATTTGCAATCTGGATATTGCGAATATAAGATGAAAGCTTTATTGATCAAGGTGGGGTTCTGTGACGTCTTGGTCTGGTCGTTGAACACAAACGAAGTACGCGAAGTTGCAGCTATGGCGAACTTTTAATCTAAACAAAACCCAAAGTCTAAACGGTGCCCTAAGGGCTGTATATATGGAGGAAGAGGAGGGGATTTCGTGGCCCTTGAAGGAGGGGTCCGAAACCAACCCTATCTCTTGTTTCCCCACACATACGGACTCTAAAAACAGCCTAAACTCAAGTATTTCGAAATTACATGGGCCTGGCCCAATAATAAGGTGACGCAGCACCTATAATAGCCTCTGGACGAAATTTATGAAGTGACATCTTGTATATTTCGTCCAAGGCTTCCTGCACTCATTATGGTGGCTTCAAAGTCCTGAAATCATCACTTGTAACTCCGTTCTTGTTCCCCTTGTGCATGCCATCATCTCCATGCTTGAACTTGCTCCAAGGTTCCTCTTTCTTGTCCAAGCTAGGCCCTTCATTTGTAAGCAAAACAAATGTATCCAATTTAGGCAGCATCATATTCTCATGAACTTTAGAATCATTACCAAGAAACGAAAGTACCTGATATTTTAATTGACGTGCGCGAGCTCTAGTAATTGGTCCAGTATGTATAGAAGCAGGGGCTGTGGGTGTAACAATGGTATTGATGTCCTCATCAGGAAGAGGTCATTATGCGAGAGAATGCCAATCTCCGCGTGTTATGATTGCTACTGAGGATGGTGGGTATGAGTCCGCTAGTGATTATGATGAGGAGACTTTGGCTCTTATTACAAGTGAAGAACACGGTGGAGATGATTCTGATCATGAGACGCAATACATGGCTCCTGAAGACGCTGACAGGTATGAATGTTTAGTTGCTCAACGTGTTTTGAGTGTGCAGGTCACACAAGCTGAGCAAAATCAGAGGCATAATTTGTTCCATACAAAGGGAGTTGTGAAGGAACGTTCTGTTCGCGTCATCATAGATGGAGGGAGCTGCAACAACTTGGCTAGCATGGAGATGGTGGAGAAGCTATCTCTCACCACAAGACCACATCCACATCCTTACTATATCCAATGGTTCAACAACAGCGGCAAGGTTAAGGTAACACGTACTGTTCGTGTGCATTTTAGTATCTCTACATATGCTGATTATGTTGATTGTGATGTGGTACCCACGCAAGCATGTTCCTTATTACTTGGTAGACCATGGCAATTTGATAAAAATTCTGTACACCATGGTAGAAACAATCAGTATACTCTTGTTCATAAGGATAAACATATTACTTTGCTTCCTATGACTCCTGATTCTATTTTGAAAGATGATATTAATAGAGCTAGTAAAGCAAAACAGGAGAAAAATAAAAGTGAAAATCAGATTGTGGCAAAAGAATTTGAGCAACAAATGAAGCCTAATAATAAACCATCTAGTGTTGCTTCTGAAATTAAATTGAAAAATGCGTGTTTACTTGCCACCAAATCTGATATTGATGAGCTAGATTTAAGCAAATCTGTTTGCTATGCTTTTGTGTGCAAAGAGGCATTATTTTCATTCGAGGACGTGCCTTCCTCTTTGCCTCCTGCTGTCACTAACATTTTGCAGGAGTTCGCTGACGTCTTTCCACAAGACGTGCCACCGGGATTACCACCTATTCGCGGGATTGAGCATCAGATTGACTTAATTCCCGGTGCTTCGTTGCCAAACCGTGCGCCATACCGTACCAATCCAGAGGAGACGAAGGAGATTATGCGTCAAGTACAGGAGCTGCTCCACAAAGGTTATATACACGAATCTCTTAGTCCTTGTGCTGTTCCTATTATACTAGTGCCAAAAAAGGATGGTACGTCGCATATGTGTGTTGATTGTAGAGGCATTAATAATATTACTATTCGTTATCGTCATCCTATTCCTAGGCTAGATGATATGCTTGATGAATTGAGTGGCTCTACAATATTCTCCAAAGTTGATTTGCGTAGTGGATACCATCAAATTCGTATGAAATTGGGAGATGAATGGAAAACAGCATTTAAAACTAAGTTCGGGTTATATGAGTGGTTAGTCATGCCTTTTGGGTTAACTAATGCACCTAGTACTTTCATGAGATTAATGAACAAAGTTTTACGTGCTTTCATTGGACGATTTGTGGTAGTTTACTTTGATGATATATTGATTTATAGCAGATCTTTGGAGGAACATTTGGAACAGTTACGTGCTGTTTTTATTGCTCTACGTGATGCACGTTTGTTTGGTAACCTTGGGAAGTGCACCTTTTGCACCGATCGAGTATCTTTTCTTGGCTATGTTGTTATTCCACAGGGAATTGAAGTTGATAAAGCCAAGATTGAAGCTATTGAGAGTTGGCCGCAGCCCAAAACGGTCACACCAGTGAGGAGTTTCCTTGGCCTCGCTGATTTCTATAGGCGTTTTGTGAGAGATTTCAGTACCATTGCTGCACCTCTCAACAAGCTTACAAAGAAGGATGTGCCTTTTGTTTGGGGTACCGCACACGAAGAAGCCTTCACGGTATTGAAAGATAAGTTGACACATGCTCCTTTAGTCCAACTTCCTGATTTTAATAAGACTTTTGAGCTTGAATGTGATGCTAGTGGAATTGTATTAGGAGGTGTGTTATTACAAGATGGCAAACCTGTTGCATACTTTTCTGAAAAATTGAGTGGGCCTAGTCTGAATTACTCTACTTATGATAAGGAATTATATGCTCTTGTTCGGACTTTGGAAACATGGCAACATTATTTATGGCCCAAAGAATTTGTTATTCATTCTGATCATGAATCTTTGAAACATATTAAAAGTCAAGCCAAACTGAACCGTAGACATGCTAAATGGGTTGAATTCATTGAGACTTTCCCTTATGTCATTAAACACAAGAAGGGTAAAGAAAATGTTATTGCTGATGCATTGTCTCGTCGTTATACTATGCTTTCACAACTTGACTTTAAAATATTTGGTTTGGAGACCATCAAAGATCAATATGTGCATGATGCTGAATTTAAAGATGTATTGCAGAATTGTAAAGAAGGGAGAACATCTAACAAGTTCGTCGTTAACGATGGATTTGTGTTTCATGCTAACAAGCTATGCATTCCAGCTAGCTCCGTTTGTCTTTTGTTGTTGCAGGAGGCGCATGGAGGAGGATTAATGGGACACTTTGGCGTAAAGAAGACGGAGGATGTACTTGCTACACATTTCTTTTGGCCAAAGATGAGACGGGATGTTGAGCGCTTTGTTGCTCGCTGCACTACATGTCAAAAAGCTAAGTCACGACTCAATCCTCATGGTTTATATATGCCTTTGCCTGTACCTAGTGTTCCATGGGAGGATATATCTATGGACTTTGTTTTAGGTTTACCTCGAACAAAGAAGGGGAGGGATAGCATATTTGTTGTCGTGGATAGATTTTCGAAAATGGCACACTTCATACCATGTCATAAAACCGATGATGCTACTAATGTTGCTGATTTGTTCTTTCGTGAAATTATTCGCTTGCATGGTGTGCCAAATACTATTGTTTCAGTTTGTGATACTAAATTTCTTAGCCACTTTTGGAGATGTTTATGGGCTAAGTTGGGGACTAAACTGCTTTTTAGTACTACTTGTCACCCCCAAACTGATGGACAAACTGAAGTAGTCAATAGAACATTGTCTACTATGCTTAGGGCTGTTTTGAAGAATAATAAGAAAATGTGGGAAGAATGCCTGCCTCATATTGAATTTGCTTATAATCGTTCATTGCATTCTACTACTAAGATGTGCCCTTTTGAAATTGTGTATGGTTTCCTACCTTGTGCACCCATTGATTTGTTGCCTCTTCCATCTTCGAAGAAGGTTAATTTTGATGCTAAACAACGTGCTGAATTGATCTTAAAAATGCATGAGTTAACTAAGGAAAATATTGAGCGCATGAATGTGAAATATAAACTTGCTGGAGATAAGGGTAGAAAACATGTTGTCTTTGCACCTGGAGATCTTGTTTGGTTACATTTGCGTAAGGATAGGTTTCCGGATTTGCGCAAGTCAAAGCTACTGCCACGTGCTGATGGTCCTTTTAAGGTGTTAGAGAAAATAAATGATAATGCATACAAACTTGAGCTTCCTGCAGATTTTGGGGTTAGTCCCACTTTTAACATTGCAGATTTGAAGCCTTATTTGGGTGAGGAAAATGAGCTTCCGTTGAGGACGACTTCATTTCAAGAAGGGGAGGATGATGAGGACATCAATACCATTGTTACACCCACAGCCCCTACTGCTACATATACTGGACCAATTACTAGAGGTCGCGCACGCCAATTAAATTATCAGGTACTTTCGTTTCTTGGTAATGATTCTAATGTTCAAGAGAATATGATGCTGCCTAAATTGGATACATTTGTATTGATTACTAATGAAGGGCCTAGCATGGACAAGAGGGATGAACACTGGAGCAGGATCAAGCATGGAGATGAAGGCGTGCGTGAAGGGATCCAGAATGGCGTTTCTAGTGCATATTTAAGCACTTTGAAGCCTCCGTGATGACCCACAAGGACATGGACGAAATATACAAGATGCCCCTTCATAAATTTCGTCCATAGCTTATTTTAGGTGCTGCGCCACCTTATTTTTGGGCCAGGCCCATGTAATTTCGAAATACTTAAGTATAGGCTGTTTTTAGAGTCCGTACGTGTGGGGAAACAAAGTTAGGGTTGGTTTCGGACCCCTCCTACAAGGGGCCAAATTCACCCCTACTCCTCCATATATACAGCACTTAGTGCGTCGTTTAGACTTTGGGTTTTGTTTAGATTAAAAGTTCGCCATAGCTGCAACTTCGCGTACTTCGTTTGTGTTCAACGACCAGACAAAGGCATGATAGAGGCGGGGGTGTCCCGATCTTTCGATGAGATGATAGCTATCGATTTGGTGGAGTCGACTTTGACGATCCGACTACAAACGTGCACGACGTTGCGCCTTAGCAATCGCTAAACCAATCTCCCGAGGTTACTGACGATGCTGAAAGCACGATCAGCCTGACCACGAAGGTCTATTCCTGCACGCAATCGAAGAACAAGCAAGAATATGATAATGCAATCTGAATATTGCGAATATAGATGAAGTATTGATAAAGGAGGGGATCCGAAAGCGGTCTTGGTCTGGTCGTTGGACACAAACGAAGTACACGAAGTTGCAATGGCTAACTTTTAACTAAACAAATCCCAAGCAAAAAGCTACTAGATGGATCTACTTATATAGGAGCAAGGGGTGGCGGCCAAGGAGGTGGGACGACGTCCCAAGGCAGCCTAAAACTAACCCTAGGTCGTACAAGGCCAATGGGCCCAAGTGGAGGTGATGCAACACCTTTGGACTTGTAGTTTGACTCGGATTCTGCTACAGCGTCAGATTGTTTCGATGACAACTCAACGCTCCGGATGAATTTGAAGGTGAAACCAATTGGGTTAGAAAGAGCACGAAATCTACTTTCCAACAAAAAAAGAATCACCCAATTCGGAGTCCGTATGAAATAGTTCTTGGCGTTTTGAGTCAGGTATATCTGTGCAGTCCGAATCTGAATCCAGAACATGAGAGACTTGGACTCTATCTTCTCTTGGCCCAAAAGTGACGTGAGAGGACTTTTTGAACAGCACCTAAACTTCTTTTTTTCCCTTATCTTCATATGTGAATTGTACAAATGTCCCATACACCTGCAATTAGACATGGCACAAAAGTTTGTGAAGTATTTTTGTCGTGGATGACACAAATAAATTATTGCATAGTTTGCATTAGAAATCACCTCACAAATATACATGTATGCAATATTTTTGGTCATATCCAAGGTAGTCATGTCCTCATCATCCTCCCCTTCTTGAAAACAAAGCCGTCCTCGGCGTTGCTTAAGCGGAAATGTGGCTAACAAAAGAGACAAGGTGTACATGTTGTATATGTATATGTCATCCAGTTTTACTTCCCTTTGTTTTTGCATATATGACACATGTATACATGAGTAACCTTCATAGTTCATAAAATCTAAAGCCAAAATATTATCACAAGAAGTAGAAGGCATGAAAATATTGCAACTCAGTTTGCACATATAAGTGAAGCTCTTATTCATTTCAAAAGGTTGACAATGTTCATCATTAAACCGTCCTAACATTGGTGAATAAACCTTAGTTGCATCAAATTTACATGCTACAACATGCTTAAATAAGCAAACATGCAATAAGTCATTGGTCACAGAATCATCACCAAGATTAGAGGTCATATTAAAATGATTAAACATTGGTTCTTTTGCATCAACAGTTAATTCAATGGGTGCACTCAAAATTGTTGGTATTTCAGTTGTTTGATCACATGACGCATTCATGACTGTAACACAATTCTCTAAAATAGGTGACGTGCCCAAATCAATAGGTAACTCAACACATGATGTATTCAAGTTAACTAGGCATGCATCATTCTCATGTGAAAGTGGAAAATATGTACCTTTGTCATTACCTCTTATGATCAACTCAGATGATGTAGGCACTCTCGGTGGTGATGTGTCACATGGTGGAGATGATGTAGTCATCGCAACAACGGATGTGGTTGTCATAGTACGCCTAGTAGTTGAAGAAACATCTGTATCAACACTTGGAATGTGCACCGTACGCTTGTTCTCCTTGTGGGCAACACATCGTTTTATTTCCTGTTCAGCTTTGCAAGCAAGACGAAACAAATGGTCCATAGGATAACACTCTTCATGAATTAGTATCTCTTGAATATCACGGTTTAATCCTCCCCAAAATCTATCCATAAAATCTTCTTCACTTTCTTCTAAAAATGAGTGCAACAAGGTAGTTTGTAAATCATCATAATATTTTGTTACGGTGTCACTACCTTGTTTTAAATGTTGTAGTTTTCTAATCATGCCACGAGTATAATGAACATCTACGAATCTATCTCTCATGACATGTTTTAAACCATCCCAAGTAGTAGGTATATAATCAGGGTTTAACCGACGGTATTCACTCCACCAAACTAAAGTAAAGCTACTGAAAGTACTAACCGCGGCTTGAAATTTTCCACGCTCATCAAAATTATGGGAAGCAAATATAGCATTAATTTCGTACTCCCATTCAATATATAAATCAGGCCTAAAACGGCCAGTAAATGGTGGCATGGAAACATTAACCTGATTATGTGCATTCTGATGTTGTTGCTCCTCTTGTGACGGTTGTTGTATTTTCTTAGGTGATGGCAAATCTCCCACGATCGATGAAGCCCAAGAACTAACAACTCCGGAACCTGCCATGATTAGTAGAAACAAAAAAAATCGAGAATAATGTTCCTATGAACTACTAGGATGTGGTGGTAAAGCGCTCACAGTAAAGCAAATATCAATATCTTACAAGTTCTTACCATGCAGCAGGTGGTGACGGGCAACCAGCGGTGTCAAATAACTCCGAAGATTGAGTAAAGCGGTTGCCAGGCGAATGTACGTATACACGGTGTAGAAATATGTGGAGCTGGGTTGGCTATATATGATAGCAAAAGATTAGCAATAATCAATTCAGAGATGCAATGTTGAATAAACGCTCAACGACGGTACTGTGCTGGTCCTTGTCTAGACCGGACTAGAGACGCGAGCCTAGAACACCAATGAGGTCACGGCGTAGCACAACTAGCATCAATAAAGGATATGAAGTAGCTCTGGACAGCAAGATATAAGTGAAGATCACAATGGCAGTAAAGATAATGATGAGAAACAACTACCAAGTAGCATATACCAACAATTCTCTCTCCAACTTTACTCTATAAAAGTTTGTGCCAATTTTATGATAATTTTTCTCAAGAAAGGCACTGACTCAAGATTTCAAATGCAAAAAGAATCACTCAATTCCGAGTTGATATGAGGAGTCAAAAAATTCTAAAACTGGCCTGAAAAACTGGAACAAGCTGTGTTCGCGAACTTCGGAGGGCAAAAAGACCTATTTAGAAGCCGATTTTGAGGT
>JAAAXO010000097.1:0-59820 GCA_011799875.1 Thinopyrum elongatum | reverse complement strand
CACGCAATCGAAGAACAAGCAAGAATATGATAATGCAATCTGAATATTGCGAATATAGATGAAGTATTGATAAAGGTGGGGATCCGAAAGCGGTCTTGGTCTGGTCGTTGGACACAAACGAAGTACACGAAGTTGCAATGGCTAACTTTTAACTAAACAAATCCCAAGCAAAAAGCTACTAGATGGATCTACTTATATAGGAGCAAGGGGTGGCGGCCAAGGAGGTGGGAGGACGTCCCAAGGCAGCCTAAAACTAACCCTAGGTCGTACAAGGCCAATGGGCCCAAGTGGAGGTGATGCAACACCTTTGGACTTGTAGTTTGACTCGGATTCTGCTACAGCGTCAGATTGTTTCGACGACAACTCAACGCTCCGGATGAATTTGAAGGTGAAACCAATTGGGTTAGAAAGAGCACAAAATCTACTTTCCAACAAAAAAAGAATCACCCAATTCGGAGTCCGTATGAAATAGTTCTTGGCGTTTTCAGTCAGGTATATCTGTGCAGTCCGAATCTGAATACAGAACGTGAGAGACTTGGACTCTATCTTCTCTTGGCCCAAAAGTGACGTGAGAGGACTTTTTGAACAGCACCTAAACTTCTTTTTTTCCCTTATCTTCATATGTGAATTGTACAAATGTCCCATACACCTGCAATTAGACATGGCACAAAAGTTTGTGAAGTATTTTTGTCGTGGATGACACAAATAAATTATTGCATAGTTTGCATTAGAAATCACCTCACAAATATACATGTATGCAATATTTTTGGTCATATCCAAGGTAGTCATGTCCTCATCAAGGCGTCACAGAACCACACCTTCATTAATAAAGCTTTCCTCTTATATTCGCAATATCCAGATTGCAATCTCAGTTTCTTGCTTGTTCTTCGTTTGCTCGCAGGAAACAGAACCTCGTGGTCAGGTTGATCGTGCTCCAGCGTGGTCAATAACCCCTTGGAAGTTGGTTTAGCGATTGCTAAGGCGCGACGTCTCGCACGTTCGTAGTCGGATCATCAAGGTCGACTCCCACAGAAAACGATAGCCACCATCTCATCGAAACATCGGGACACCTTCGCCTCTATCACGTGTGGGAAGGACTCCCCTACCGCACGCACACGCAAGGCGATGGTTTAAAATGCCGTCATGGAAAGGGGTTAAAAACTGTTTGTATAGAAGCTCGTTGTTGATGAGGACATCAATACCATTGTTACACCCACAGCCCCTGCTGCTATACATACTGGACCAATTACTAGAGCTCGCGCACGCCAATTAAATTATCAGGTACTTTCGTTTCTTGGTAATGATTCTAATGTTCATGAGAATATGATGCTGCCTAAATTGGATACATTTGTTTTGCTTACAAATGAAGGGCCTAGCTTGGACAAGAAAGAGGAACCTTGGAGCAAGTTCAAGCATGGAGATGATGGCATGCGCAAGGGGAACAAGAACGGAGTTACAAGTGATGATTTCAGGACTTTGAAGCCACCATAAGGAGTGCAGGAAGCCTTGGACGAAATATACAAGATGCCACTTCATAAATTTCGTCCAGAGGCTATTATAGGTGCTGCGTCACCTTATTATTGGGCCAGGCCCATGTAATTTCGAAATACTTGAGTATAGGCTATTTTTAGAGTCCGTATGTGTGGGGAAACAAGAGATAGGGTTGGTTTCGGACCCCTCCTTCAAGGGCCACGAAATCCCCCCCCCCTCTTCCTCCATATATATAGCCCTTAGGGCACCGTTTAGACTTTGGGTTTTGTTTAGATTAAAAGTTCGCCATAGCTGCAACTTCGCGTACTTCGTTTGTGTTCAACGACCAGACCAAGACGTCACAGAACCCCACCTTGATCAATAAAGCTTTCATCTTATATTCGCAATATCCAGATTGCAAATCTTAGTTTCTTGCTTGTTCTTCGTTTGCTTGCAGGAGATAGACCCTCGTGGTCAGGTTGATTGTGCTCCGGCGTGGTCAATAACCTCTCGGAGTTGGTTTAGCGATTGCTAAGGCGCGACGTCCTCGCACGTTCGTAGTCGGATCGTCAAAGTCTACTCCACCAAAAACGATAGCTATCATCTCATCGAAAGATCGGGACACCCTCGCTTCTATCAAGTGTTATCAGATTTCCAGGTTGCTCGTTGAGATTTTACAGTTTTTCGTAGTTTAGATCGAGTCTGTTCTTCATACCTACAGTCCACGAAAAAGCCAAAAAAAATTTAGGGTTAGTTCATCATATCCGAACCAATCTGAGCCTTTGCATAATCTTTTTAGGGTTTTTGCTTTGTTGAATTTGCGGTTGCATCGTCGTGTCTAGTTGCTGGTCTTAGCGTCTAGTCCTTAGAGTTTCGAGTTCTGTCACAGTTTGTTACGCCGCCGCCGCACCATATACCACCACCGCTGCCATATAACACCACCGCTGCCATATCCTACCACCGCTGCCATATACCATCACCGCAGCCATATTCTACTACCATATATCCACCATCAATCCGAGTTCTTTTTATATTAGATTTGTTTTTGAGACCCATCTATTTTCCGATTCGTGTTTCCTTGCCTGAGTAGGATTCGGAAAAAACAAAGTCTGGAGACCCCCGGGCAGTTTTTAGGCCAAAATTTTGGCAGTCAAATTTTTTTCCCTATCCTATTTTTAGGTCCCAGGGAGCGTTTTGAGACACTTGCCATCATAGTGATTTTTTGTCGCACTTTTTCGTCGTCGCTGCCCTGATTTTCAAAAAAAAAATTGTCAAAATAAATTTCATGCCAATCCTGATAGTTTGACTTGGGAAGAGTTTTGAGACACTCGCCATTATAGTGATTTTTTTGCAAAAAAAAAAGGATCGCAAAAAAAAACGAATTTTTTTTAGAGTGTGCTCTTCCCTTGTTTATGTGCCGCGCCGTGATTTTGTTAGTGTTCTAGGCTCGCATCTCTAGTACGGTCTAGCCTAGGACCAGCACAGTACCGTCGTTGAGCGTTTATTCAACTTTGCATCTCTGAATTGATTATTACTGACATTTTTGCTACCATATCATAAGCCTTCCCAGCTTCACATACATCTACGTCGTGCGTTTGACACCACCTGGCAATCGCTCTGTCCAATCTTTGAGAGTTTTGACTACAACGGTGGCCGATCACCACCTGCTGCTGTGATGAGGACATCAATACCATTGTTACACCCACAGCCCCTGTTTCTATACATACTGGACCAATTACTAGAGCTCGCGCACGCCAATTAAAATATCAGGTACTTTCGTTTCTTGGTAATGATTCTAAAGTTCATGAGAATATGATGCTGCCTAAATTGGATACATTTGTTTTGCTTACAAATGAAGGGCCTAGCTTGGACAAGAAAGAGGAACCTTGGAGCAAGTTCAAGCATGGAGATGATGGCATGCACAAGGGGAACAAGAACGGAGTTACAAGTGATGATTTCAGGACTTTGAAGCCACCATAATGAGTGCAGGAAGCCTTGGACGAAATATACAAGATGTCACTTCATAAATTTCGTCCGAAGGCTATTATAGGTGTTGCGACACCTTATTATTGGGCCAGGCCCATGTAATTTCGAAATACTTGAGTATAGGCTGTTTTTAGAGTCCGTATGTGTGGGGAAACAAGAGATAGGGTTGGTTTCGGACCCCTCCTTCAAGGGCCACGAAATCCCCTCCTCTTCCTCCATATATACAGCCCTTAGGGCACCGTTTAGACTTTGGGTTTTGTTTAGATTAAAAGTTCGCCATAGCTGCAACTTCGCGTACTTCGTTTGTGTTCAACGACCAGACCAAGACGTCACAGAACCCCACCTTTATCAATAAAGCTTTCATCTTATATTCGCAATATCCAGATTGCAAATCTTAGTTTCTTGCTTGTTCTTCGTTTGCTTGCAGGAGATAGACCCTCGTGGTCAGGTTGATTGTGCTCCGGCGTGGTCAATAACCTCTCGGAGTTGGTTTAGCGATTGCTAAGGCGCGACGTCCTCGCACGTTCGTAGTCGGATCGTCAAAGTCTACTCCACCAAAAACGATAGCTATCATCTCATCGAAAGATCGGGACACCCTCGCTTCTATCAAGTGTTATCAGATTTCCAGGTTGCTCGTTGAGATTTTACAGTTTTTCGTAGTTTAGATCGAGTCTGTTCTTCATACCTACAGTCCACGAAAAAGCCAAAAAAAATTTAGGGTTAGTTCATCATATCCGAACCAATCTGAGCCTTTGCATAATCTTTTTAGGGTTTTTGCTTTGTTGAATTTGCGGTTGCATCGTCGTGTCTAGTTGCTGGTCTTAGCGTCTAGTCCTTAGAGTTTCGAGTTCTGTCACAGTTTGTTACGCCGCCGCCGCACCATATACCACCACCGCTGCCATATAACACCACCGCTGCCATATCCTACCACCGCTGCCATATACCATCACCGCAGCCATATTCTACTACCATATATCCACCATCAATCCGAGTTCTTTTTATATTAGATTTGTTTTTGAGACCCATCTATTTTCCGATTCGTGTTTCCTTGCCTGAGTAGGATTCGGAAAAAACAAAGTCTGGAGACCCCCGGGCAGTTTTTAGGCCAAAATTTTGGCAGTCAAATTTTTTTCCCTATCCTATTTTTAGGTCCCAGGGAGCGTTTTGAGACACTTGCCATCATAGTGATTTTTTGTCGCACTTTTTCGTCGTCGCTGCCCTGATTTTCGAAAAAAAAAATTGTCAAAATAAATTTCATGCCAATCCTGATAGTTTGACTTGGGAAGAGTTTTGAGACACTCGCCATTATAGTGATTTTTTTGCAAAAAAAAAAGGATCGCAAAAAAAAAACGAATTTTTTTTAGAGTGTGCTCTTCCCTTGTTTATGTGCCGCGCCGTGATTTTGTAAGTGTTCTAGGCTCGCATCTCTAGTACGGTCTAGCCTAGGACCAGCACAGTACCGTCGTTGAGCGTTTATTCAACTTTGCATCTCTGAATTGATTATTGCTGACATTTTTGCTACCATATCATAAGCCTTCCCAGCTTCACATACATCTACGTCGTGCGTTTGACACCACCTGGCAATCGCTCTGTCCAATCTTTGAGAGTTTTGACTACAACGGTGGCCGATCACCACCTGCTGCTGTGATGAGGACATCAATACCATTGTTACACCCACAGCCCCTGTTTCTATACATACTGGACCAATTACTAGAGCTCGCGCACGCCAATTAAAATATCAGGTACTTTCGTTTCTTGGTAATGATTCTAAAGTTCATGAGAATATGATGCTGCCTAAATTGGATACATTTGTTTTGCTTACAAATGAAGGGCCTAGCTTGGACAAGAAAGAGGAACCTTGGAGCAAGTTCAAGCATGGAGATGATGGCATGCACAAGGGGACAAGAACGGAGTTACAAGTGATGATTTCAGGACTTTGAAGCCACCATAATGAGTGCAGGAAGCCTTGGACGAAATATACAAGATGTCACTTCATAAATTTCGTCCAGAGGCTATTATAGGTGCTGCGTCACCTTATTATTGGGCCAGGCCCATGTAATTTCGAAATACTTGAGTATAGGCTGTTTTTAGAGTCCGTATGTGTGGGGAAACAAGAGATAGTGTTGGTTTCGGACCCCTCCTTCAAGGGCCACGAAATCCCCTCCTCTTCCTCCATATATACAGCCCTTAGGGCACCGTTTAGACTTTGGGATTTGTTTAGTTAAAAGTTAGCCATTGCAACTTCGTGTACTTCGTTTGTGTCCAACGACCAGACCAAGACCGCTTTCGGATCCCCACCATTATCAATACTTCATCTATATTCGCAATATTCAGATTGCATTATCATATTCTTGCTTGTTCTTCGATTGCGTGCAGGAATAGACCTTCGTGGTCAGGTTGATCGTGCTTCCAGCATCGTCAGTAACCTCAGGAGATTGGTTTAGCGATTGCTAAGGCGCAACGTCGTGCACGTTTGTAGTCGGATCGTCAAAGTCGGCTCCACCAAATCGATAGTTACCATCTCATCGAAAGATCGGGACACCCTCGCCTCTATCAAGTGGTATCAGAGTCCCAGGTTGCTCGGTGAGATTTACAGTTTTTCGTAGTTTAGATCGAGTCTGTTCTTCATACCTACAGTCCAGGAAAAAAGAGGAAAAAAAAAGTGCAAAAAAAAAATTTATTCAGAGTGTGCTCCTCCCTTGTTTACGTGCAGCGCCGTGATTTTTGTTAGTGTTCTAGGCTCGCGTCTCTAGCACGGTCTAGCCTAGGACCAGCACAGTACCGTCGTTGAGAGTTTATTCAACATTGCATCTCTGAATTGATTATTGCTGACCCTTTTTGCTACCATATCATAAGCCTTCCCAGCTCCACATACATCTACATCGTGCGTTTGACACCACCTGACAATCTCTCTGTCCAAGCTCTGAGAGTTTTGACTACAAAGGTTGCCGATCACCACCTGCTGCTGGGTAAGAACTGGTAAGAATTTGAGATTTGCTTGACGGATTTGTGACACCACCACCACTTTCTAGTAGTCTGTAGGATCATATTCTTGTGTGTTTCTATTGCTGCTAACCATGGCAGGATCACAAGCCGACGAGATTGACTGGGAGAACATGACGAACATGGAGTTGCATGATAAATTTCAGCAAATGATGAGTGGCCAGGTGGGAGATGTGCTAAACAGATTTGAAGAGGCCATGGAGAAGATAGATGGCATGGAGAAGTCGTTCGAGACGAAGCTGGATAACAAGTTTAATGAATTGCTCACGCGTCTTCCCCAACCACCACCGGCTGCACCTGTCGCACCTCTGCAACGACAACAACAACGCCCCCTTCCAAATCAGTTCGGACGAGCGAAGCGTGTTCCTCTTGAGGACGGCCAAACTTCTGGTGCTGCTGTACCTACTGTTGATGCTTCTTTGGCTCCTGCTCCTGCGGCTGCTGGTGCCGAGGAGGAGGATGATTACGCGGGCGATTATGAGGATGAGGTTGATCAAAATCATAACTACGTGCAACCACCAGCACCAGGTCGTCCACATGCAAATAATCGCAATGGTAGGTCTGCACCACCACTTCAGGTACGAGATCATGACCATCTTCCTAAATTAAAATTGAATATTCCACCATTCGAGGGTAGATATGTTCCTGATATATATCTTACTTGAGAGTTAGAAACTGAACAACGTTTTACATGTTTACAATATCCCGAGGAACGACGTGTTGCTGCTGCTGTTTGTGCTTTCACTAGTTTTGCATGTGTATGGTGGTCTGAACATTGTAGATTATATCCTATTCCAGCTACGTGGGCTGCTTTGAAAACTGCTATGCGTACTCGTTGGGTTCCACCATATTATCAACGTGAATTACTTCAAAAATTGCAGCGCTTAAGACAAGGAAAAAATTCTGTAGAAGAATATTATCAGGAATTACAAACTGGCATGATTAGATGTGGTATTGTTGAGGAGAATGAAGCTATGCTTGCACGTTTCATGGGTGGATTAAATAGAGAGATTCAGACCATTCTAGAGTATAAGGAGTATAATAATATCACTCGTTTATTCCATCTTGCTTTTAAAGCTGAACGTGAAGTGCAGGATCGACAGGCATTGGCACGAACTAATTTTTCTGCAGGTCGATCTTCATCATGGACACCGCGTGCCTCCTCTACTCCCACACGTCCTACTGCGGCACCACTGACTTCAGCCGCCAATTCCAATCGAGATACTAGAAAACAGGCACTACCACCACCATCTGCCAAGAGTACACCTTCTGGGCCTGCCCAGAGCTCTTCTTCATCTATGGCATCAACAGGGCACACACATGATATTATTTGTCGTCGTTGTAAGGGAAGAGGTCATTATGCGAGATAATGCCAATCTCCGCGTGTTATGATTGCTACTGAGGATGGTGGGTATGAGTCCGCTAGTGATTATGATGAGGAGACTTTGGCTCTTATTACAAGTGAAGAACACGGTGGAGATGATTCTGATCATGAGACGCAATACATGGCTCCTGAAGACGCTGACAGGTATGAATGTTTAGTTGCTCAACGTGTTTTGAGTGTGCAGGTCACACAAGCTGAGCAAAATCAGAGGCATAATTTGTTCCATACAAAGGGAGTTGTGAAGGAACGTTCTGTTCGCGTCATCATAGATGGAGGGAGCTGCAACAACTTGGCTAGCATGGAGATGGTGGAGAAGCTATCTCTCACCACAAGACCACATCCACATCCTTACTATATCCAATGGTTCAACAACAGCGGCAAGGTTAAGGTAACACGTACTGTTCGTGTGCATTTTAGTATCTCTACATATGCTGATTATGTTGATTGTGATGTGGTACCTATGCAAGCATGTTCATTATTACTTGGTAGACCATGGCAATTTGATAAAAATTCTGTACACCATGGTAGAAACAATCAGTATACTCTTGTTCATAAGGATAAACATATTACTTTGCTTCCTATGACTCCTGATTCTATTTTGAAAGATGATATTAATAGAGCTAGTAAAGCAAAACAGGAGAAAAATAAGAGTGAAAATCAGATTGTGGCAAAAGAATTTGAGCAACAAATGAAGCCTAATAATAAACCATCTAGTGTTGCTTCTGAAATTAAATTGAAAAGTGCATGCTTACTTGCCACCAAATCTGATATTGATGATCTAGATTTCAGCAATTCTGTTTGCTATGCTTTTGTGTGCAAAGAGGCGTTATTTTCATTCGAGGACTTTGTTTTAGGTTTACCTCGAACAAAGAAGGGGAGGGATAGCATATTTGTTGTCGTGGATAGGTTCTTGAAAATGGCACACTTTATACCATGTCATAAAAGCGATGATGCTGTTAATGTTGCTGATTTGTTCTTTCGTGAAATTATACGCTTGCATGGTGTGCCAAATACTATTGTTTCAGATCGTGATACTAAATTTCTTAGCCACTTTTGGAGATGTTTATGGGCTAAGTTGGGGACTAAACTGCTTTTTAGTACTACATGTCACCCCCAAACTGATGGACAAACTGAAGTAGTCAATAGAACATTGTCTACTATGCTTAGGGCTGTTTTGAAGAATAACAAGAAAATGTGGGAAGAATGCTTGCCTCATATTGAATTTGCTTATAATCGTTCATTGCATTCTACTACTAAGATGTGTCCTTTTGAAATTGTATATGGTTTCCTACCTCGTGCACCTATTGATTTGTTGCCTCTTCCATCTTCGAAGAAGGTTAATTTTGATGCTAAACAACGTGCTGAATTGATCTTAAAAATGCATGAGTTAACTAAGGAGAACATTGAGCGTATGAATGCTAAATATAAACTTGCTGGAGATAAGGGTAGAAAACATGTTGTGTTTGCACCTGGAGATCTTGTTTGGTTACATTTGCGTAAGGATAGATTTCCTGATTTGCGCAAATCAAAGCTAATGCCACGTGCTGATGGTCCTTTTAAGGTGTTAGAGAAAATAAATGATAACGCATATAAACTTGAGCTGCCTGCAGATTTTGGGGTTAGTCCCACTTTTAACATTGCAGATTTGAAGCCTTATTTGGGTGAGGAAGATGAGCTTCCGTCGAGGACGACTTCATTTCAAGAAGGGGAGGATGATGAGGACATCAATACCATTGTTACACCCACAGCCCCTGCTGCTATACATACTGGACCAATTACTAGAGCTCGCGCACGCCAATTAAATTATTAGGTACTTTCGTTTCTTGGTAATGATTCTAATGTTCATGAGAATATGATGCTGCCTAAATTGGATACATTTGTTTTGCTTACAAATGAAGGGCCTAGCTTGGACAAGAAAGATGAACCTTGGAGCAAGTTCAAGCATGGAGATGATGGCATGCGCAAGGGGAACAAGAACGGAGTTACAAGTGATGATTTCAGGACTTTGAAGCCACCATAAGGAGTGCAGGAAGCCTTGGACGAAATATACAAGATGCCACTTCATAAATTTCGTCCAGAGGCTATTAGAGGTGCTGCGTCACCTTATTATTGGGCCAGGCCCATGTAATTTCGAAATACTTGAGTATAGGCTATTTTTAGAGTCCGTATGTGTGGGGAAACAAGAGATAGGGTTGGTTTCGGACCCCTCCTTCAAGGGCCACGAAATCCCCTCCTCTTCCTCCATATATACAGCCCTTAGGGCACCGTTTAGACTTTGGGTTTTGTTTAGATTAAAAGTTCGCCATAGCTGCAACTTCGCGTACTTCGTTTGTGTTCAACGACCAGACCAAGACGTCACAGAACCCCACCTTGATCAATAAAGCTTTCATCTTATATTCGCAATATCCAGATTGCAAATCTTAGTTTCTTGCTTGTTCTTCGTTTGCTTGCAGGAGATAGACCCTCGTGGTCAGGTTGATTGTGCTCCGGCGTGGTCAATAACCTCTCGGAGTTGGTTTAGCGATTGCTAAGGCGCGACGTCCTCGCACGTTCGTAGTCGGATCGTCAAAGTCTACTCCACCAAAAACGATAGCTATCATCTCATCGAAAGATCGGGACACCCTCGCCTCTATCAAGTGGTATCAGATTCCCAGGTTGCTCGGTGAGATTTACAGTTTTTCGTAGTTAGATCGAGTCTGTTCTTCATACCTATAGTCCAGGAAAAAGCCAAAAAAAAAATTTAGGGTTAGTTCATCATATCCGAACCAATCTGAGCCTTTGCATAATCTTTTTAGGGTTTTTGCTTTGTTGAATTTGCGGTTGCATCGTCGTGTCAAGTTGCTGGTCTTAGCGTCTAGTTCTTTAGAGTTTCGAGTTCTGTTCACAAGTTGTCACGCCGCCGCCGCACCATCATCATCGCCCCTACCATATACCACCACAGCTTATCTGCTATTTCTCTGAGTCCATATACCACCACCGATCCGAGTCCATATACCACCACCGATCCGAGTCCATATACCACCACCAATCCGAGCCCACATATACTACCGTCATATACCATCACCAGTCCGAGTTCCACCAGATTCATCTCTGCCACCAGTCCTAGTCCGAGTCCAGTATTTATTCCTTTATTTTAGAGTTCCGGATCACGCGATACTACGAGTCGTGAACAAGTCGGATTCCCCAATTTTCGTGCTACCCGCAGAAGAAAAATAGTTCCAGTTTCAAAAAAAAAAAGGTCGTTGAACACAAACGAAGTACGCGAAGCTGCAGCTATGGCGAACTTTTAATCTAAACAAAACCCCACCTTGATCAATAAAGCTTTCATCTTATATTCGCAATATCCAGATTGCAAATCTTAGTTTCTTGCTTGTTCTTCGTTTGCTTGCAGGAGATAGACCCTCGTGGTCAGGTTGATTGTGCTCCGGCGTGGTCAATAACCTCTCGGAGTTGGTTTAGCGATTGCTAAGGCGCGACGTCCTCGCACGTTCGTAGTCGGATCGTCAAAGTCTACTCCACCAAAAACGATAGCTATCATCTCATCGAAAGATCGGGACACCCTCGCCTCTATCAGAGATGGTGGAGAAGCTATCTCTCACCACAAGACCACATCCACATCCTTACTATATCCAATGGTTCAACAACAGCGGCAAGGTTAAGGTAACACGTACTGTTCGTGTGCATTTTAGTATCTCTACATAAGCTGATTATGTTGATTGTGATGTGGTACCCATGCAAGCATGTTCATTATTACTTGGTAGACCATGGCAATTTGATAAAAATTCTGTACACCATGGTAGAAACAATCAGTACACTCTTGTTCATAAGGATAAACATATTACTTTGCTTCCTATGACTCCTGATTCTATTTTGAAAGATGATATTAATAGAGCTAGTAAAGCAAAGCAGGAGAAAAATAAGAGTGAAAATCAGATTGTGGCAAAAGAATTTGAGCAACAAATGAAGCCTAATAATAAACCATCTAGTGTTGCTTCTGAAATTAAATTGAAAAGTGCATGCTTACTTGCCACCAAATCTGATATTGATGAGCTAGATTTCAGCAATTCTGTTTGCTATGCTTTTGTGTGCAAAGAGGCGTTATTTTCATTCGAGGACGTGCCTTCCTCTTTGTCTCCTGCGGTCACTAACATTTTGCAGGAGTTCGCTGACGTCTTTCCACAAGACGTGCCACCGGGATTACCACCTATTCGCGGGATTGAGCATCAGATTGACTTAATTCCCGGTGCTTCGTTGCCAAACCGTGCGCCATACCGTACCAATCCAGAGGAGACGAAGGAGATTATGCGTCAAGTACAGGAGCTGCTCGACAAAGGTTATATACGCGAATCTCTTAGTCCTTGTGCTGTTCCTATTATACTAGTGCCAAAAAAGGATGGTACGTCGCGTATGTGTGTTGATTGTAGAGGCATTAATAATATTACTATTCGTTATCGTCATCCTATTCCTAGGCTAGATGATATGCTTGATGAATTGAGTGGCTCTACAATATTCTCCAAAGTTGATTTGCGTAGTGGATACCATCAAATTCGTATGAAATTGGGAGATGAATGGAAAACAGCATTTAAAATTATGCCCTTTTGAGATTGTATATGGTTTCTACCTCGTGCACCTATTGATTTGTTGCCTCTTCCATCTTCGGAGAAGGTTAATTTTGATGCTAAACAACGTGCTGAATTGATCGTAAAAATGCATGAGTTAACTAAGGAGAACATTGAGCGTATGAATGCTAAATATAAACTTGCTGGAGATAAGGGTAGAAAACATGTTGTGTTTGCACCTGGAGATCTTGTTTGGTTACATTTGCGTAAGGATAGATTTCCTGATTTGCGCAAATCAAAGCTAATGCCACGTGCTGATGGTCCTTTTAAGGTGGTAGAGAAAATAAATGATAATGCATATAAACTTGAGCTGCCTGCAGATTTTGGGGTTAGTCCCACTTTTAACATTGCAGATTTGAAGCCTTATTTGGGTGAGGAAGATGAGCTTCCGTCGAGGACGACTTCATTTCAAGAAGGGGAGGATGATGAGGACATCAATACCATTGTTACACCCACAGCCCCTGCTGCTATACATACTGGACCAATTACTAGAGCTCGCGGACGCCAATTAAATTATCAGGTACTTTCGTTTCTTGGTAATGATTCTAATGTTCATGAGAATATGATGCTGCCTAAATTGGATACATTTGTTTTGCTTACAAATGAAGGGCCTAGCTTGGACAAGAAAGAGGAACCTTGGAGCAAGTTCAAGCATGGAGATGATGGCATGCGCAAGGGGAACAAGAACGGAGTTACAAGTGATGATTTCAGGACTTTGAAGCCACCATAAGGAGTGCAGGAAGCCTTGGACGAAATATACAAGATGCCACTTCATAAATTTCGTCCAGAGGCTATTATAGGTGCTGCGTCACCTTATTATTGGGCCAGGCCCATGTAATTTCGAAATACTTGAGTATAGGCTATTTTTAGAGTCCGTATGTGTGGGGAAACAAGAGATAGGGTTGTTTTCGGACCCCTCCTTCAAGGGCCACAAAATCCCCCCCCTCTTCCTCCATATATACAGCCCTTAGGGCACCGTTTAGACTTTGGGTTTTGTTTAGATTAAAAGTTCGCCATAGCTGCAACTTCGCGTACTTCGTTTGTGTTCAACAACCAGACCAAGACGTCACAGAACCCCACCTTGATCAATAAAGCTTTCATCTTATATTCGCAATATCCAGATTGCAAATCTTAGTTTCTTGCTTGTTCTTCGTTTGCTTGCAGGAGATAGACCCTCGTGGTCAGGTTGATTGTGCTCCGGCGTGGTCAATAACCTCTCGGAGTTGGTTTAGCGATTGCTAAGGCGCGACGTCCTCGCACGTTCGTAGTCGGATCGTCAAAGTCTACTCCACCAAAAACGATAGCTATCATCTCATCGAAAGATCGGGACACCCTCGCCTCTATCAGTTGTACCAGTGGTAGTTCAAACATAAAACATGCATAAAGTTAAACAATTCGTACAAAATAAGTAGCGCTACATATAGCAAGATAGTGGCCAGAGGGACCAGCCTCGTGGTCGTCCCTAGTGGACCTACGACACCCCTACTGACCCTCCTAATGCTCCAAGGCATCCGAGTCTGTGGGATCCTCCTCCGCGCTCTTCCTGGCTGCATACTGAAGTAGCATCATCTTGTTCGTCTCCATGAGTTTCTCATCTCTTGCAAGCTCGCTCACCAATGGGTCGAAGAACTACATCTTGGCCTGTTTGTTCTCCTTCTCCTCAGTCCTAGTGCATATCCTCATGACCTTCGGCGCGAGGAACTTCGCGTATTGATGACACTCAGGGAAGTTTAGAACTGCCCTGTCCTAATAGAATTCTGCCGCCATGGCATCATAGGCGCGTACCACTAACTCCAGGGTGTCCCAGTGACCAAGCTCGGTTACGCTATTGTCCTTCCTAATGGTGGCATAGTACTGATTCCCTTCGGTCACACACCACGAAAGTTCGGAGCCATCTATGATGGTGCATATATAACTAACAAGTTAGTAAAAATTTGGCATATTAACAAGCACATGCAAAACCTAGAATCTACAATGTAATTAAACGTACACAACAGCTACACTAAAATCATATTCTACAACTACACTAAATTCTTTCACTACTAGTACATAGAACTATAATAAAAGTACACTAGCTAAAATCAAATATTATAATCTTACACAAATTGGTTTACACTTCTCTTAGACACAAAATTCTACATTATGTCACATCACTAGCTTCTGGTAATGCACTAGGCTAGCTTTGGTGTTGCATCATGTTTAATTTTTGCATGAAACTTGAAATGGGGATGGCATAAACCCCTAGAACCACTTTAACAAACTAGGGTTTACTAAAATAATTTTCAATGAACCTGAAATGCCCTTAAAAAATGTTCATGGTTTAAGGAGAAAGGTGAAAGCCCTAACCATAAATAGTGCACATTTTTGCAGGACAAATTTGGGCTTTGAATTAAATCAGACCATGTTTGAATTGGGTCTATTTAAATACTATATATATTTTAAAAGCTCCAAATAATTTGAAATTTGGAGGGGGCCTCTGGAATATTTCAGTGTGAGCCCACAAAAAGTTTCAGAATAATCAAAAATATTTTAGTGCTTTAACTAAAACAGAACAGAAAAAAAGAATAGAAAACAGAAAAGAAATAGGAGAAAGAGAGTTACCTGGTGCTCACCTGGCCTGGCCCAACACAGTCCAGCCCAGCTGACCGATGCCAGTTGTCGTATCCACCCTGCCAAAAGGACCCCAAGCGCGTGCTCGCCGCGCGAGCACACGCGCCTGTGCCACCTCCTGCCTGCTAGCCTGCGTGGCACCGCGGATAGATTCGCGGGAGCCATCCTGATCGAGCCGACCGCCCCGCCATTATCCCCCTCGTCTCCCTCTCGCTCTCCCCACCATGGCCAACACCTGCTCGAGCTCGCCGTCGCCATAGCTGCGCCCACCGTGCTCACCTCGCCTCCTTTCCTTGTCTGGAAGGTCCGCCGTCATCTGCCACTTCGCCTCGACCGAGCCCCGAGCGCTCGTTCTACCTGCAACACCGTCTCCATCGACTTCTCCTCCACCCGATAATCAAGATCGTCGGCAATGTCACGTCGTCTCCAGCCCGTCCCCGAGGCCATTGATCTGCTCTTTGCGTCCGCTATGAGCTGCTGCATCGATCCACTCTCTTTCCTCGATCGATTACCCTCCTCTAATCGCAACGGCCATCGCGGCTGAGAGCATGGCTCCGCCAGCCATGTCGCCGCCATGGCCCCTGTCACCTAGAGCTGCGACAGAGCACACCACCATGCTTAGTGCAATGCCAGGAGCCCAAAACCATCACCAGCTGCTCCTGCCATGCACCGCCGCGTCGTAACTACCGAGTCCCGAACTCCGGCCACCACTAACCTCGACGCCGTCATGGATTCCGGCCACCCCAGCCAACACCGCTTGCAACACTCGACGCGCGGGATCACCAGCTACCCGTAGCTGGTCTCCGCCATCCATTTGGTCACCGGAGCACGAAACCCATGGCCATCTGCCGCGTCTGGCCTTGCCGGCGTCGAACCACCGACGAGTTTATGTCGTTTTGACCAGATTTGACTCTGGCAGGGTCAATGACATGTGGGACCTATCCGGCTAATTTTTAGATTAGGTTAGTTTTTAGCATTAATTACCACTTTTAGTGAGTGAGTGACTGGCTAGTGGGCCCCACTAGTCAGATTTGACCAGGAGCAGCCCAGTTGACTTGCTGATGCTAGGCTGACCTCATGCTGACATCATAACCATTTTCTGGCGATTTTATATTTCAGAGATGATTTATAAAATCCAGAAAATTGTTTTAACTTCAAAAATTCATAAAAATTTAACCGTAGCTCAGAATGAAATAATTTATAGATGAAAAATTATCAAAAAAATTCAAGGAGTCCATCTGTAACATTTTCATGCATGAATAATCAACTTATACATGCTTTATAAGTGAAAACGTCTAAATGGCATTTAAATGCTTGAATTGGAGTTTGCTTGAACCCTTGGTTCAAATAGACTTCATTGCACTTGTTGCTAGTTGCATAAGCACAATCTACGTCATTCTTGACATGTCATGTTCATGCATCATATTGTAGCATTTGTTTTGTATTGATTGAGGAACTGTTCCTCTCGATAGTTCATCCTCCTATGAGTGGCACCGAGCCCTGTCTGAGGAGCAGTACTACCCTGTTGATCCCCCAGGCAGGCAATCCCCCTTGATCATTCCGGTACAACCCCACTCTCTTGCTCCTGCTCTCTTTTACTGCAATAGGACAACAACGATTCAACTGTTACTTTATGTTGCGGTACTTGAACCCATTCCACTGCATGACATGTCATTGTCACAGTAAATAGTTAAAACTCATAGCATGATTAGGAGTTTCTTGAGCCATGATGTGATCTTATCCATGCCATGCTTGCTATTGCCGAGAGTTGTGTCAGGTCTGATTCATCTAGGATGGATTGGAGTGGTATGAGTATGTCCTGATGTTGAGAGTAAAGAGTGTGAATCCGATTTGGTAAAGGTAGCGATGAGAGGCCATGTATGAGTACATGGTGGGTTGTCTCATTGAGATCATCCTTAAGAACTGAGTTCTGTGTTTGTGATCCAAGAACAACTACTACCGCACATTGGGCTCCGGGCGCTCCAAGCTCCCTCGACTTATTAATCACCTTGACCTCTGTCCAGGAGTTGCAACTAGTTTCTGGTGTTAGTAGGATGTGTTGGGGGCCGTGCGTAGCATCGCCCGACAGGGTGAGCTTATTGCGGCAGGCACAAGTGGTGTACCAAGTGACACCCGGATGGTGCTCTTCGAAACCCTGCTCTCATCGTTTGGGGCCGTGATAGAAACCTCGGCCGGACTTCCTTTACTGATACAACCTCAAATAGGCGATAAACCTGGACTAGAGTCTCGTGTGGTTAGTCAGGTCATGGCCGACACCGTCGCAAGGCCTCCGCTTGAAGGTTGCCAAGATACAAGTCGTGTACATGGTGATAAGTGGTGACAGCATGTGTGAAGAAGTACACCCCTGCAGGGTTAATGATCTTCTCGTATGGAGACGGGAACGGATCCATAGTTGTGTATTTTTGTGGTGATTAGCTAGTGGACTCGTGTGCGCTTTCTCACCTCAAAGAATTAGTAGTAGTCATAGTATAGGATGGCCACTGAGTCAAAGCTGGCTTGCTGCAGCTAAACCCCACAACCCCCTTTATTGAAACTGATGCATGCTAGATAGTTCTCTTGTAAGTCTTGCCGAGTACCTTTGTACTCACATTTGCTTAATTAAACTTTTGCATAGGAGTTCCCTATAACACCCCAGATGTAATCCTTCCCATTTTGTAACATATCCAAACTTGATCTTGATCTAATTCCATGTGGGTTCCATCATTGTTGGCTTCATTTGTTTTGCTTTGTTGTTTTACTTATCGCATCGCCATTCTCACTGTTGTTATGTTGCATTGTGCCTCTTGTCATTTTGCATTCTTCATGCTCATCATGTGCATTATGGTATTCATCTCGTTGTGCTTGCACTATGTTTGTAATGTTGCTTGCCTATGCACTTGACCCATGCATCATCACCTCCCCATTCCTTCTTATTCCTTCCTTAATGCAAGTGCCATTTTTCCCTTCTCCATTAATGTTCAATGTTTGCCAATAAATCTTGCACCATGCCTTATACCTCTCTATCAAATTTCATCCCATTTGGAGTTGTTTTGGTTGGGTTCAAAAATGGCCCAAGTTTGAATTTTATTCAAACTTGAATTATTTTTCTACCTCATAAATTTCCCAAACCAATTTTTTAAAATCGTCCCTAATCCCAGGAGTCCATATCTACCTTTACCTCTTCCCAATTCTTTGCCAAGCACCCTGGCCTTTTCGTTTCTTTCAGCTGTTTATTTAAATAAACAGAGGGTTAACAGAGTACGGAGAAGGGCACTTACCTGGACCCCAGCCCACTTACCTGGGCTAGCCTCCCAGCGTAGCAGTAGCAGTAGCCCAACCAGCCTCCATGTACCGAAGCTTCCTTCTCCTCTGTATGGCAGAGCATCTGATGAGGACATCAATACCATTGTTACACCCACAGCCCCTGCTGCTATACATACTGGACCAATTACTAGAGCTCGCGCACGCCAATTAAATTATCAGGTACTTTCGTTTCTTGGTAATGATTCTAATGTTCATGAGAATATGATGCTGCCTAAATTGGATACATTTGTTTTGCTTACAAATGAAGGGCCTAGCTTGGACAAGAAAGAGGAACCTTGGAGCAAGTTCAAGCATGGAGATGATGGCATGCGCAAGGGGAACAAGAACGGAGTTACAAGTGATGATTTCAGGACTTTGAAGCCACCATAAGGAGTGCAGGAAGCCTTGGACGAAATATACAAGATGCCACTTCATAAATTTTGTCCAGAGGCTATTATAGGTGCTGCGTCACCTTATTATTGGGCCAGGCCCATGTAATTTCGAAATACTTGAGTATAGGCTATTTTTAGAGTCCGTATGTGTGGGGAAACAAGAGATAGGGTTGGTTTCGGACTACTCCCTCAAGGGCCACGAAATCCCCCCTCTCTTCCTCCATATATACAGCCCTTAGGGCACCGTTTAGACTTTGGGTTTTGTTTAGATTAAAAGTTCGCCATAGCTGCAACTTCGCGTACTTCGTTTGTGTTCAACGACCAGACCAAGACGTCACAGAACCCCACCTCGATCAATAAAGCTTTCATCTTATATTCGCAATATCCAGATTGCAAATCTTAGTTTCTTGCTTGTTCTTCGTTTGCTTGCAGGAGATAGACCCTCGGGGTCAGGTTGATTGTGCTCCGGCGTGGTCAATAACCTCTCGGAGTTGGTTTAGCGATTGCTAAGGCGCGACGTCCTCGCACGTTCGTAGTCGGATCGTCAAAGTCTACTCCACCAAAAACGATAGATATCATCTCATCGAAAGATCGGGACACCCTCGCCTCTATCAAGTGGTATCAGATTCCCAGGTTGCTCGGTGAGATTTACAGTTTTTCGTAGTTTAGATCGAGTCTGTTCTTCATACCTACAGTCCAGGAAAAAGCCAAAAAAAAAATTTAGGGTTAGTTCATCATATCCGAACCAATCTGAGCCTTTGCATAATCTTTTTAGGGTTTTTGCTTTGTTGAATTTGCGGTTGCATCGTCGTGTCAAGTTGCTGGTCTTAGCGTCTAGTTCTTTAGAGTTTCGAGTTCTGTCCACAAGTTGTCACGCCGCCGCCGCACCATCATCATCGCCCCTACCATATACCACCACAGCTTATCTGCTATTTCTCTGAGTCCATATACCACCACCGATCCGAGTCCATATACCACCACCGATCCGAGTCCATATACCACCACCAATCCGAGCCCACATATACTACCGTCATATACCATCACCAGTCCGAGTTCCACCAGATTCATCTCTGCCACCAGTCCTAGTCCGAGTCCAGTATTTATTCCTTTATTTTAGAGTTCCAGATCACGCGATACTACGAGTCGTGAACAAGTCGGATTCCCCAATTTTCGTGCTACCCGCAGAAGAAAAATAGTTCCAGTTAAAAAAAAAACTAAGTCTGGAAAATTCTGGCTAGGCAGTTTTTAGACCATTTGTAGACTTTTTTGAAAAAAAATTGTTGCGGAGCAAAAAAAAAAAGAGGAAAAAAAAGTGAAAAAAAAAGAAAAAAATTCAGAGTGTGCTCCTCCATTGTTTACGTGCAGCGCCGTGATTTTTGTTAGTGTTCTAGGCTCGCGTCTCTAGCACGGTCTAGCCTAGGACCAGCACAGTACCGTCGTTGAGAGTTTATTCAACATTGCATCTCTGAATTGATTATTGCTGACCCTTTTTGCTACCATATCATAAGCCTTCCCAGCTCCACATACATCTACATCGTGCGTTTGACACCACCTGGCAATCGCTCTGTCCAAGCTCTGAGAGTTTTGACTACAGAGGTTGCCGATCACCACCTGCTGCTGGGTAAGAACTGGTAAGAATTTGAGATTTGCTTGACGGATTTGTGACACCACACCACACCACCACCACTTTCTAGTAGTCTGTAGGATCATATTCTTGTGTGTTTCTATTGCTGCTAACCATGGCAGGATCACAAGCCGACGAGATTGACTGGGAGAACATGACGTACAAGGAGTTGCATGATAAATTTCAGCAAATGATGAGTGGCCAGGTGGGAGATGTGCTAAATAGATTTGAAGAGGCCATGGAGAAGATAGATGGCATGGAGAAGTCGTTCGAGACAAAGCTGGATAACAAGTTTAATGAATTGCTCACGCGTCTTCCCCAACCACCACCGGCTGCACCTGTCGCACCTCTGCAACAACAACAACAACGCCCCCTTCCAAATCAGTTCGGACGAGCGAAGCGTGTTCCTCTTGAGGATGGCCAAACTTCTTGTGCTGCTGTACCTACTGTTCATGCTTCTTTGGCTCCTGCTCCTGCTGCTGCTGGTGCCGAGGAGGAGGATGATTACGCGGGCGATTATGAGGATGAGTTTGATCAAAATCATAACTACGTGCAACCACCAGCACCAGGTCGTCCACATGCAAATAATCGCAATGGTAGGCCTGCACCACCACTTCAGGTACGAGATCATGACCATCTTCCTAAATTAAAATTGAATATTCCACCATTCGAGGGTAGATATGTTCCTGATATATATCTTACTTGGGAGTTAGAAACTGAACAACGTTTTACATGTTTACAATATCCCGAGGAACGACGTGTTGCTGCTGCTGTTTGTGCTTTCACTAGTTTTGCATGTGTATGGTGGTCTGAACATTGTAGATTATATCCTATTCCAGCTACGTGGGCTGCTTTGAAAACTGCTATGCGTACTCGTTGGGTCCCACCATATTATCAACGTGAATTACTTCAAAAATTGCAGCGCTTAAGACAAGGAAAAAATTCTGTAGAAGAATATTATCAGGAATTACAAACTGGCGTGATTAGATGTGGTATTGTTGAGGAGAATGAAGCTATGCTTGCACGTTTCATGGGTGGATTAAATAGAGAGATTCAGACCATTCTAGAGTATAAGGAGTATAATAATATCACTCGTTTATTCCATCTTGCTTGTAAAGCTAAACATGAAGTGCAGGATCGACAGGCATTGGCGCGAACTAATTTTTCTGCAGGTCGATCTTCATCATGGACACCGCGTGCCTCCTCTACTCCCACACGTCCTACTGCGGCACCACTGACTTCAGCCGCCAATTCCAATCGAGATACAAGAAAACAGGCACCACCACCACCATCTGCCAAGAGTACACCTTCTGGGCCTGCCCAGAGCTCTTCTTCATCTATGGCATCAACATGGCACACACATGATATTATTTGTCGTCGTTGTAAGGGAAGAGGTCATTATGCGAGAGAATGCCAATCTCCGCGTGTTATGATTGCTACTGAGGATGGTGGGTATGAGTCCGCTAGTGATTATGATGAGGAGACTTTGGCTCTTATTACAAGTGAAGAACACGGTGGAGATGATTCTGATCATGAGACGCAATACATGGCTCCTGAAGACGCTGACAGGTATGAATGTTTAGTTGCTCAACGTGTTTTGAGTGTGCAGGTCACACAAGCTGAGCAAAATCAGAGGCATAATTTGTTCCATACAAAGGGAGTTGTGAAGGAACGTTCTGTTCGCGTCATCATAGATGGAGGGAGCTGCAACAACTTGGCTAGCATGGAGATGGTGGAGAAGCTATCTCTCACCACAAGACCACATCTACATCCTTACTATATCCAGTGGTTCAACAACAGCGGCAAGGTTAAGGTAACACGTACTGTTCGTGTGCATTTTAGTATCTCTACATATGCTGATTATGTTGATTGTGATGTGGTACCCATGCAAGCATGTTCATTATTACTTGGTAGACCATGGCAATTTGATAAAAATTCTGTACACCATGGTAGAAACAATCAGTATACTCTTGTTCATAAGGATAAACATATTACTTTGCTTCCTATGACTCCTGATTCTATTTTGAAAGATGATATTAATAGAGCTAGTAAAGCAAAGCAGGAGAAAAATAAGAGTGAAAATCAGATTGTGGCAAAAGAATTTGAGCAACAAATGAAGCCTAATAATAAACCATCCAGTGTTGCTTCTGAAATTAAATTGAAAAGTGCATGCTTACTTGCCACCAAATCTGATATTGATGAGCTAGATTTCAGCAATTCTGTTTGCTATGCTTTTGTGTGCAAAGAGGCATTATTTTCATTCGAGGACGTGCCTTCCTCTTTGCCTCCTGCGGTCACTAACATTTTGCAGGAGTTCGCTGACGTCTTTCCACAAGACGTGCCACCGGGATTACCACCTATTCACGGGATTGAGCATCAGATTGACTTAATTCCTGGTGCTTCGTTGCCAAACCGTGCGCCATACCGTACCAATCCAGAGGAGACGAAGGAGATTATGCGTCAAGTACAGGAGCTGCTCGACAAAGGTTATATACGCGAATCTCTTAGTCCTTGTGCTGTTCCTATTATACTAGTGCCAAAAAAGGATGGTACGTCGCGTATGTGTGTTGATTGTAGAGGCATTAATAATATTACTATTCGTTATCGTCATCCTATTCCTAGGCTAGATGATATGCTTGATGAATTGAGTGGCTCTACAATATTCTCCAAAGTTGATTTGCGTAGTGGATACCATCAAATTCGTATGAAATTGGGAGATGAATGGAATACAGCATTTAAAACTAAGTTCGGTTTATATGAGTGGTTAGTCATGCCTTTTGGGTTAACTAATGCACCTAGTACTTTCATGAGATTAATGAACGAAGTTTTACGTGCTTTCATTGGACGATTTGTGGTAGTTTACTTTGATGATATATTGATTTATAGCAGATCTTTGGAGGAACATTTGGAACATTTACGTGTTGTTTTTATTGCTCTACGTGAAGCACGTTTGTTTGGTAACCTTGGGAAGTGCACCTTTTGCACCGACCGAGTATCTTTTCTTGGCTATGTTGTTACTCCACAGGGAATTGAAGTTGATAAAGCCAAGATTGAAGCTATTGAGAGTTGGCCGCAGCCCAAAACGGTCACACAAGTGAGGAGTTTCCTTGGCCTCGCTGGTTTCTATAGGCGTTTTGTGAGAGATTTCAGTACCATTGCTGCACCTCTCAACGAGCTTACAAAGAAGGATGTGCCTTTTGTTTGGGGTACCGCACAGGAAGAAGCCTTCACGGTGTTGAAAGATAAGTTAACACATGCTCCTTTACTCCAACTTCCTGATTTTAATAAGACTTTTGAGCTTGAATGTGATGCTAGTGGAATTGGATTAGGAGGTGTGTGATGAGGACATGAATACCTTGGATACGACCAAAAATATTGCATACATGTATATTTGTGAGGTGATTTCTAATGCAAACTATGCAATAATTTATTTGTGTCATCCAGGACAAAAATACTTCACAAACTTTTGTGCCATGTCTAATTGCAGGTGTATGGGACATTTGTACAATTCACATATGAAGATAAGGGAAAACGAGAAGTTTAGGTGCTGTTCAAAAAGTCCTCTCACGTCACTTTTGGGCCAAGAGAAGATAGAGTCCAAGTCTCTCACGTTCTGGATTCAGATTCGGACTGCACAGACATACCTGACTCAAAACGCCAAGAACTTTTTCATACGGACTCCGAATTGGGTGATTCTTTTTTTGTTAGAAAGTAGATTTCGTGCTCTTTCCAACCCAATTGGATTCACCTTAAAATTCATCCGGAGCTATGAGTTATCGACGAAACAATCTGACGCTGTAGCAGAATCCGAGTCAAACTACAAGTCCAAAGGTGTTGCATCACCTCCACTTGGGCCCATGAGCCTTGTACGACCTAGGGTTAGTTTTAGGCTGCCTTGGGACGTCCTCCCACCTCCTTGGCCGCCACCCCTTGCTCCTATATAAGTAGATCCATCTAGTAGCTTTTTGCTTGGGATTTGTTTAGTTAAAAGTTAGCCATTGCAACTTCGTGTACTTCGTTTGTGTCCAACGACCAGACCAAGACCGCTTTCGGATCCCCACCTTTATCAATACTTCATCTATATTCGCAATATTCAGATTGCATTATCATATTCTTGCTTGTTCTTCGATTGCGTGCAGGAATAGACCTTCGTGGTCAGGCTGATCGTGCTTTCAGCATCGTCAGTAACCTCGGGAGATTGGTTTAGCGATTGCTAAGGCACAACGTCGTGCACGTTTGTAGTCGGATCGTCAAAGTCGACTCCACCAAATCGATAGTTATCATCTCATCGAAAGATCGGGACACCCCCGCCTCTATCAGCACCAGGTCATCCACATGCAAATAATCGCAATGGTAGGTCTGCACCACCACTTCAGGTACGAGATCATGACCATCTTCCTAAATTAAAATTGAATATTCCACCATTCGAGGGTAGATATGTTCCTGATATATATCTTACTTGGGAGTTAGAAACTGAACAACGTTTTACATGTTTACAATATACCGAGGAACGACGTGTTGCTGCTGCTGTTTGTGCTTTCACTAGTTTTGCATGTGTATGGTGGTCTGAACATTGTAGATTATATCCTATTCCAGCTACGTGGGCTGCTTTGAAAACTGCTATGCGTACTCGTTGGGTTCCACCATATTATCAACGTGAATTACTTCAAAAATTGCAGCGCTTAAGACAAGGAAAAAATTCTGTAGAAGAATATTATCAGGAATTACAAACTGGAATGATTAGATGTGGTATTGTTGAGGAGAATGAAGCTATGCTTGCACGTTTCATGGGTGGATTAAATAGAGAGATTCAGACCATTCTAGAGTATAAGGAGTATAATAATATCACTCGTTTATTCCATCTTGCTTGTAAAGCTGAACGTGAAGTGCAGGATCGACAGGCATTGGCGCGAACTAATTTTTCTGCAGGTCGATCTTCATCATGGTTACCGCGTGCCTCCTCTACTCCCACACGTCCTACTGCGGTACCACTGATTTCAGCCGCCAATTCCAACCGAGATACAAGAAAACAGGAACCACCACCACCATCTGCCAAGAGTACACCTTCTGGGCCTGCCCAGAGCTCTTCTTCATCTATGGCATCAACAGGGCACACACATGATATTATTTGTCGTCGTTGTAAGGGAAGAGGTCATTATGCGAGAGAATGCCAATCTCCGCGTGTTATGATTGCTACTGAGGATGGTGGGTATGAGTCCGCTAGTGATTATGATGAGGAGACTTTGGCTCTTATTACAAGTGAAGAACACGGTGGAGATGATTCTGATCATGAGACGCAATACATGGCTCCTGAAGACGCTGACAGGTATGAATGTTTAGTTGCTCAACGTGTTTTGAGTGTGCAGGTCACACAAGCTGAGCAAAATCAGAGGCATAATTTGTTCCATACAAAGGGAGTTGTGAAGGAACGTTCTGTTCGCGTCATCATAGATGGAGGGAGTTGCAACAACTTGGCTAGCATGGAGATGTTGGAGAAGCTATCTCTCACCACAAGACCACATCCACATCCTTACTATATCCAATGGTTCAACAACAGCGGCAAGGTTAAGGTAACACGTACTGTTCGTGTGCATTTTAGTATCTCTACATATGTTGATTATGTTGATTGTGATGTGGTACCCATGCAAGCATGTTCATTATTACTTGGTAGACCATGGCAATTTGATAAAAATTCTGTACACCATGGTAGAAACAATCAGTATACTCTTGTTCATAAGGATAAACATATTACTTTGCTTCCTATGACTCCTGATTCTATTTTGAAAGATGATATTAATAGAGCTAGTAAAGCAAAACAGGAGAAAAATAAGAGTGAAAATCAGATTGTGGCAAAAGAATTTGAGCAACAAATGAAGCCTAATAATAAACCATCTAGTGTTGCTTCTGAAATTAAATTGAAAAGTGCATGCTTACTTGCCACCAAATCTGATATTGATGATCTAGATTTCAGCAATTCTGTTTGCTATGCTTTTGTGTGCAAAGAGGCGTTATTTTCATTCGAGGACTTTGTTTTAGGTTTACCTCGATCAAAGAAGGGGAGGGATAGCATATTTGTTGTCGTGGATAGGTTCTCGAAAATGGCACACTTTATACCATGTCATAAAAGCGATGATGCTGTTAATGTTGCTGATTTGTTCTTTCGTGAAATTATACGCTTGCATGGTGTGCCAAATACTATTGTTTCAGATCGTGATACTAAATTTCTTAGCCACTTTTGGAGATGTTTATTGGCTAAGATGGGGACTAAACTGCTTTTTAGTACTACATGTCACCCCCAAACTGATGGACAAACTGAAGTAGTCAATAGAACATTGTCTACTATGCTTAGGGCTGTTTTGAAGAATAACAAGAAAATGTGGGAAGAATGCTTGCCTCATATTGAATTTGCTTATAATCGTTCATTGCATTCTACTACTAAGATGTGTCCTTTTGAAATTGTGTATGGTTTCCTTCCTCGTGCACCAATTGATTTGTTGCCTCTTCCATCTTCGGAGAAGGTTAATTTTGATGCTAAACAACGTGCTGAATTGATCTTAAAAATGCATGAGTTAACTAAGGAGAACATTGAGCGTATGAATGCTAAATATAAACTTGCTGGAGATAAGGGTAGAAAACATGTTGTGTTTGCACCTGGAGATCTTGTTTGGTTACATTTGCGTAAGGATAGATTTCCTGATTTGCGCAAATCAAAGCTAATGCCACGTGCTGATGGTCCTTTTAAGGTGTTAGAGAAAATAAATGATAACACATATAAACTTGAGCTGCCTGCAGATTTTGGGGTTAGTCCCACTTTTAACATTGCAGATCTGAAGCCTTATTTGGGTGAGGAAGATGAGCTTCCGTCGAGGACGACTTCATTTCAAGAAGGGGAGGATGATGAGGACATCAATACCATTGTTACACCCACAGCCCCTGCTTCTATACATACTGGACCAATTACTAGAGCTCGCGCACGCCAATTAAATTATCAGATACTTTCGTTTCTTGGTAATGATTCTAAAGTTCATGAGAATTTGATGCTGCCTAAATTGGATACATTTGTTTTGCTTACAAATGAAGGGCCTAGCTTGGACAAGAAAGAGGAACCTTGGAGCAAGTTCAAGCATGGAGATGATGGCATGCGCAAGGGGAACAAGAACGGAGTTACAAGTGATGATTTCAGGACTTTGAAGCCACCATAAGGAGTGCAGGAAGCCTTGGACGAAATATACAAGATGCCACTTCATAAATTTCGTCCAGAGGCTATTATAGGTGCTCCGTCACCTTATTATTGGGCCAGGCCCATGTAATTTCGAAATACTTGAGTATAGGCTATTTTTAGAGTCCGTATGTGTGGGGAAACAAGAGATAGGGTTGGTTTCGGACCCCTCCTTCAAGGGCCACGAAATCCCCTCCTCTTCCTCCATATATACAGCCCTTAGGGCACCATTTAGACTTTGGGGGTTTTGTTTAGATTAAAAGTTCGCCATAGCTGCAACTTCGCGTACTTCGTTTGTGTTCAACGACCAGACCAAGACGTCACAGAACCCCACCTTGATCAATAAAGCTTTCATCTTATATTCGCAATATCCAGATTGCAAATCTTAGTTTCTTGCTTGTTCTTCGTTTGCTTGCAGCAGATAGACCCTCGTGGTCAGGTTGATTGTGCTCCGGCGTGGTCAATAACCTCTCGGAGTTGGTTTAGCGATTGCTAAGGCGCGACGTCCTCGCACGTTCGTAGTCGGATCGTCAAAGTCTACTCCACCAAAAACGATAGCTATCATCTCATCGAAAGATCGGGACACCCTCGCCTCTATCAACATGGCTCCTGAAGACGCTGACAGGTATGAATGTTTAGTTGCTCAACGTGTTTTGAGTGTGCAGGTCACACAAGCTGAGCAAAATCAGAGGCATAATTTGTTCCATACAAAGGGAGTTGTGAAGGAACGTTCTGTTCGCGTCATCATAGATGGAGGGAGCTGCAACAACTTAGCTAGCATGGAGATGGTGGAGAAGCTATCTCTCACCACAAGACCACATCCACATCCTTACTATATCCAATGGTTCAACAACAGCGGCAAGGTTAAGGTAACACGTACTGTTCGTGTGCATTTTAGTATCTCTACATATGCTGATTATGTTGATTGTGATGTGGTACCCATGCAAGCATGTTCATTATTACTTGGTAGACCATGGCAATTTGATAAAAATTCTGTACACCATGGTAGAAACAATCAGTATACTCTTGTTCATAAGGATAAACATATTACTTTGCTTCCTATGACTCCTGATTCTATTTTGAAAGATGATATTAATAGAGCTAGTAAAGCAAAACAGGAGAAAAATAAGAGTGAAAATCAGATTGTGGCAAAAGAATTTGAGCAACAAATGAAGCCTAATAATAAACCATCAAGTGTTGCTTCTGAAATTAAATTGAAAAGTGCATGCTTAGTTGCCACCAAATCTGATATTGATGATCTAGATTTCAGCAATTCTGTTTGCTATGCTTTTGTGTGCAAAGAGGCGTTATTTTCATTCGAGGACGTGCCTTCCTCTTTGCCTCCTGCGGTCACTAACATTTTGCAGGAGTTCGCTGACGTCTTTCCACAAGACGTGCCACCGGGATTACCACCTATTCGCGGGATTGAGCATCAGATTGACTTAATTCCCGGTGCTTCGTTGCCAAACCGTGCGCCATACCGTACCAATCCAGAGGAGACGAAGGAGATTATGCGTCAAGTACAGGAGTTGCTCGACAAAGGTTATATACGCGAATCCCTTAGTCCTTGTGCTGTTCCTATTATTCTAGTGACGAAAAAGGATGGTACATCGCGTATGTGTGTTGATTGTAGAGGCATTAATAATATTACTATTCGTTATCGTCATCCTATTCCTAGACTAGATGATATGCTTGATGAATTGAGTGGCTCTACAATATTCTCCAAAGTTGATTTGCGTAGTGGATACCATCAAATTCGTATGAAATTGGGGGATGAATGGAAAACAGCATTTAAAACAAAGTTTGGATTATATGAGTGGTTAGTCATGCCTTTTGGGTTAACTAATGCACCTAGTACTTTCATGAGATTAATGAACGAAGTTTTACGTGCTTTCATTGGACGATTTGTGGTAGTCTATTTTGATGATATACTGATTTATAGCAGATCTTTGGAGGAACATTTGGAACATTTACGTGCTGTTTTTATTGCTTTACGTGATGCACGTTTGTTTGGTAACCTTGGGAAGTGCACCTTTTGCACCGACCGAGTCTCTTTTCTTGGCTATGTTGTTACTCCACAGGGAATTGAAGTTGATAAAGCCAAGATTGAAGCTATTGAGAGTTGGCCACAGCCCAAAACGGTCACTCAAGTGAGGAGTTTTCTTGGACTCGCTGGTTTCTATAGGCGTTTTGTGAGAGATTTCAGCACCATTGCTGCACCTCTCAATGAGCTTACAAAGAAGGATGTGCCTTTTGTTTGGGGTACCTCACAGGAAGAAGCCTTCACGGTATTGAAAGATAAGTTGACACATGCTCCTTTACTCCAACTTCCTGATTTTAATAAGACTTTTGAGCTTGAATGTGATGCTAGTGGAATTGGATTAGGAGGTGTTTTATTACAAGATGGCAAACCTGTTGCATACTTTTCTGAAAAATTGAGTGGGCCTAGTCTGAACTATTCTACTTATGATAAAGAATTATATGCTCTTGTTCGGACCTTAGAAACATGGCAACATTATTTATGGCCCAAAGAATTTGTTGTACATTCTGATCATGAATCTTTGAAACACATTAAAAGTCAAGCAAAACTGAACCGTAGACATGCTAAATGGGTTGAATTTATTGAGACTTTCCCTTATGTCATTAAACACAAGAAGGGTAAAGAAAATGTTATTGCTGATGCATTGTCTCGTCGTTATACTATGCTTTCACAACTTGACTTTAAAATATTTGGTTTGGAGACCATCAAAGATCAATATGTGCATGATGCTGAATTTAAAGATGTATTGCAGAATTGTAAGGAAGGGAGAACATGGAACAAGTTCGTCGTTAACGATGGATTTGTGTTTCGTGCTAACAAGCTATGCATTCCAGCTAGCTCCGTTCGTCTTTTGTTGTTACAGGAGGCGCATGGAGGAGGATTAATGGGACACTTTGGCGTGAAGAAGACGGAGGATATACTTGCTACACATTTCTTTTGGCCAAAGATGAGACGGGATGTTGAGCGTTTTGTTGCTCGCTGCACTACATGTCAAAAAGCTAAGTCACGACTCAATCCTCATGGTTTATATATGCCTTTGCCTGTACCTAGTGTTCCTTGGGAGGATATATCTATGGACTTTGTTTTAGGTTTACCTCGAACAAAGAAGGGGAGGGATAGCATATTTGTTGTCGTGGATAGGTTCTCGAAAATGGCGCACTTTATACCATGTCATAAAAGCGATGATGCTGTTAATGTTGCTGATTTGTTCTTTCGTGAAATTATACGCTTGCATGGTGTGCCAAATACTGTTGTTTCAGATCGTGATACTAAATTTCTTAGCCACTTTTGGAGATGTTTATGGGCTAAGTTGGGGACTAAACTGCTTTTTAGTACTACATGTCACCCCCAAACTGATGGACAAACTGAAGTAGTCAATAGAACATTGTCTACTATGCTTAGGGCTGTTTTGAAGAATAACAAGAAAATGTGGGAAGAATGCTTGCCTCATAATGAATTTGCTTATAATCGTTCATTGCATTCTACTACTAAGATGTGTCCTTTTGAAATTGTGTATGGTTTCCTTCCTCGTGCACCAATTGATTTGTTGCCTCTTCCATCTTCGGAGAAGGTTAATTTTGATGCTAAACAACGTGCTGAATTGATCTTAAAAATGCATGAGTTAACTAAGGAGAACATTGAGCGTATGAATGCTAAATATAAACTTGCTGGAGATAAGGGTAGAAAACATGTTGTGTTTGCACCTGGAGATCTTGTTTGGTTACATTTGCGTAAGGATAGATTTCCTGATTTGCGCAAATCAAAGCTAATGCCACGTGCTGATGGTCCTTTTAAGGTGTTAGAGAAAATAAATGATAATGCATATAAACTTGAGCTGCCTGCAGATTTTGGGGTTAGTCCCACTTTTAACATTGCAGATCTGAAGCCTTATTTGGGTGAGGAAGATGAGCTTCTGTCGAGGACGACTTCATTTCAAGAAGGGGAGGATGATGAGGACATCAATACCATTGTTACACCCACAGCCCCTGCTTCTATACATACTGGACCAATTACTAGATCTCGCGCACGTCAATTAAAATATCAGGTACTTTCGTTTCTTGGTAATGATTCTAAAGTTCATGAGAATATGATGCTGCCTAAATTGGATACATTTGTTTTGCTTACAAATGAAGGGACTAGCTTGGACAAGAAAGAGGAACCTTGGAGCAAGTTCAAGCATGGAGATGATGGCATGCACAAGGGGAACAAGAACGGAGTTACAAGTGATGATTTCAGGACTTTGAAGCCACCATAATGAGTGCAGGAAGCCTTGGACGAAATATACAAGATGTCACTTCATAAATTTCGTCCAGAGGCTATTATAGGTGCTGCGTCACCTTATTATTGGGCCAGGCCCATGTAATTTCGAAATACTTGAGTATAGGCTGTTTTTAGAGTCCGTATGTGTGGGGAAACAAGAGATAGGGTTGGTTTCGGACCCCTCCTTCAAGGGCCACGAAATCCCCTCCTCTTCCTCCATATATACAGCCCTTAGGGCACCGTTTAGACTTTGGGATTTGTTTAGATTAAAAGTTAGCCATTGCAACTTCGTGTACTTCGTTTGTGTCCAACGACCAGACCAAGACCGCTTTCGGATCGCCACCTCTATCAATACTTCATCTATATTCGCAATATTCAGATTGCATTATCATATTCTTGCTTGTTCTTCGATTGCGTGCAGGAATAGACCTTAGTGGTCAGGCTGATCGTGCTTTCAGTATCGTCAGTAACCTCGGGAGATTGGTTTAGCGATTGCTAAGGCGCAACGTCGTGCACGTTTGTAGTCGGATCGTCAAAGTCGACTCCACCAAATCGATAGCTATCATCTCATCGAAAGATCGGGACACCCCCGCCTCTATCAAGTGGTATCAGAGCCCGGGACAACAAAAGACGAACGGAGCTAGCTGGAATGCATAGCTTGTTAGCACGAAACACAAATCCATCGTTAACGACGAACTTGTTCCATGTTCTCCCTTTCTTACAATTCTGCAATACATCTTTAAATTCAGCATCATGCACATATTGATCTTTGATGGTCTCCAAACCAAATATTTTAAAGTCAAGTTGTGAAAGCATAGTATAACGACGAGACAATGCATCAGCAATAACATTTTCTTTACCCTTCTTGTGTTTAATGACATAAGGGAAAGTCTCAATAAATTCAACCCATTTAGCATGTCTACGGTTCAGTTTTGCTTGACTTTTAATGTGTTTCAAAGATTCATGATCAGAATGTATAACAAATTCTTTGGGCCATAAATAATGTTGCCATGTTTCTAAGGTCCGAACAAGCGCATATAATTCTTTATCATAAGTAGAATAGTTCAGACTAGGCCCACTCAATTTTTCAGAAAAGTATGCAACAGGTTTGCCATCTTGTAATAAAACACCTCCTAATCCAATTCCACTAGCATCACATTCAAGCTCAAAAGTCTTATTAAAATCAGGAAGTTGGAGTAAAGGAGCATGTGTCAACTTATCTTTCAATACCGTGAAGGCTTCTTCCTGTGAGGTACCCCAAACAAAAGGCACATCCTTCTTTGTAAGCTCATTGAGAGGTGCAGCAATGGTGCTGAAATCTCTCACAAAACGCCTATAGAAACCAGCGAGGCCAAGGAAACTCCTCACTTGTGTGACCGTTTTGGGCTGCGGCCAACTCTCAATAGCTTCAATCTTGGCTTTATCAACTTCAATTCCCTGTGGAGTAACAACATAGCCAAGAAAAGATACTCGGTCGGTGCAAAAGGTGCACTTCCCAAGGTTACCAAACAAACGTGATAGAGGCGAGGGTGTCCCGATCTTTCGATAAGATGATAGCTATCGTTTTTGGTGGAGTAGACTTTGACGATCCGACTACGAACGTGCGAGGACGTCGCGCCTTAGCAATCGCTAAACCAACTCCGAGAGGTTATTGACCACGCCGGAGCACAATCAACCTGACCACGAGGGTCTATCTCCTGCAAGCAAACGAAGAACAAGCAAGAAACTAAGATTTGCAATCTGGATATTGCGAATATAAGATGAAAGCTTTATTGATCAAGGTGGGGTTCTGTGACGTCTTGGTCTGGTCGTTGAACACAAACGAAGTACGCGAAGTTGCAGCTATGGCGAACTTTTAATCTAAACAAAACCCAAAGTCTAAACGGTGCCCTAAGGGCTGTATATATGGAGGAAGAGGGGGGGATTTCGTGGCCCTTGAAGGAGGGGTCCGAAACCAACCCTATCTCTTGTTTCCCCACGCATACGGACTCTAAAAATAGTCTATACTCAAGTATTTCGAAATTACATGGGCCTGGCCCAATAATAAGGTGACGCAGCACCTATAATAGCCTCTGGACGAAATTTATGAAGTGACATCTTGTATATTTCGTCCAAGGCTTCCTGCACACATTATGGTGGCTTCAAAGTCCTGAAATCATCACTTGTAACTCCGTTCTTGTTCCCCTTGTGCATGCCATCATCTCCATGCTTGAACTTGCTCCAAGGTTCCTCTTTCTTGTCCAAGCTAGGGCCTTCATTTGTAAGCAAAACAAATGTATCCAATTTAGGCAGCATCATATTCTCATGAACTTTAGAATCATTACCAAGAAACGAAAGTACCTGATAATTTAATTGGCGTGCGCGAGCTCTAGTAATTGGTCCAGTATGTATAGAAGCAGGGGCTGTGGGTGTAACAATGGTATTGATGTCCTCATCAAACTCTAAAATAAAGGAATAAATACTGGACTCGGACTAGGACTGGTGGCAGAGATGAATCTGGTGGAACTCGGACTGGTGATGGTATATGACGGTAGTATATGTGGGCTCGGATTGGTGGTGGTATATGGACTCGGATCGGTGGTGGTATATGGACTCGGATCGGTGGTGGTATATGGACTCAGAGAAATAGCAGATAAGCTGTGGTGGTATATGGTTGGGGCGATGATGATGGTGCGGCGGCGGCGTGACAACTTGTGAACAGAACTCGAAACTCTAAAGAACTAGACGCTAAGACCAGCAACTTGACACGACGATGCAACCGCAAATTCAACAAAGCAAAAACCGTAAAAAGATTATGCAAAGGCTCAGATTGGTTCGGATATGATGAACTAACCCTAAATTTTTTTTTGGCTTTTTCCTGGACTGTATGTATGAAGAACAGACTCGATCTAAACTACGAAAAACTGTAAATCTCACCGAGCAACCTGGGAATCTGATACCACTTGATAGAGGCGAGGGTCTCCCGATCTTTCGATGAGATGATAGCTATCATTTTTGGTGGAGTAGACTTTGACGATCCGACTACGAACGTGCGAGGACGTCGCGCCTTAGCAATCGCTAAACCAACTCCGAGAGGTTATTGACCACGCCGGAGCACAATCAACCTGACCACGAGGGTCTATCTCCTGCAAGCAAACGAAGAACAAGCAAGAAACTAAGATTTGCAATCTGGATATTGCGAATATAAGATGAAAGCTTTATTTGCAATCTGGATATTGCGAAACTAAGATTTGCAATCTGAAACCACGAGGGTCTGTTCTTCATACCTACAGCCCACGTAGCTGGAATAGGATATAATCTACAATGTTCAGACCACCATACACATGCAAAACTAGTAAAAGCACAAACAGCAGCAGCAACACGTCTCTCCTCGGGATATTGTAAACATGTAAAACGTTGTTCAGTTTCTAACTCCCAAGTAAGATATATACCAGGAACATATCTACCCTCAAATGGTGGAATATTCAATTTCAGTTTAGGAATATGGTCATGATCTCGTACCTGAGGTGGTAATGCAGCCCTACCATTGCGATTATTGGCATGTGGATGACCTGGTGCTGGTACGTAGTTCTGTTTTTGATCAACCTCATCCTCGTAATCGCCCGCATAATCGTCCTCCTCAGCGGCAACAGGAGCCATAGAAGCATCAACAGTAGGTGCAGCGGCACCAGAAGTTTGACCAGGCTCAAGGGGAACGCGCTGTGCTCGTCCCACTTGATTTGGAAGGCGACGTTGTTGTTGTTATAGAGGTGCGACAGGTGCAGCGGGCGGTGGTTGTGGAAGACGCGCGAGCAATTCATTAAACTTGTTATCGAGCTTTGTTTCGAATGTCTTCTCAATTCCATCTATCTTCTCCATGGCCTCTTCAAATCTGTTTAGCACATCTTGCACCTGTCCACTCATCATTTGCTGAAATTTATCATGTAGCTGTTGATGAGGACATCAATACCATTGTTACACCCACAGCCCCTGCTTCTATACATACTGGACCAATTACTAGAGCTCGCGCACGCCAATTAAAATATCAGGTACTTTCGTTTCTTGGTAATGATTCTAAAGTTCATGAGAATATGATGCTGCCTAAATTGGATACATTTGTTTTGCTTACAAATGAAGGGCCTAGCTTGGACAAGAAAGAGGAACCTTGGAGCAAGTTCAAGCATGGAGATGATGGCATGCACAAGGGGAACAAGAACGGAGTTACAAGTGATGATTTCAGGATTTTGAAGCCACCATAATGAGTGCAGGAAGCCTTGGACGATATATACAAGATGTCACTTCATAAATTTCGTCCAGAGGCTATTATAGGTGCTGCGTCACCTTATTATTGGGCCAGGCCCATGTAATTTCGAAATACTTGAGTATAGGCTGTTTTTATAGTCCGTATGTGTGGGGAAACAAGAGATAGGGTTGGTTTCGGACCCCTCCTTCAAGGGCCACGAAATCCCCTCCTCTTCCTCCATATATACAGCCCTTAGGGCACCGTTTAGACTTTGGGTTTTGTTTAGATTAAAAGTTCGCCATAGCTGCAACTTCGCGTACTTCGTTTGTGTTCAACGACCAGACCAAGACGTCACAGAACCCCACCTTGATCAATAAAGCTTTCATCTTATATTCGCAATATCCAGATTGCAAATCTTAGTTTCTTGCTTGTTCTTCGTTTGCTTGCAGGAGATAGACCCTCGTGGTCAGGTTGATTGTGCTCCGGCGTGGTCAATAACCTCTCGGAGTTGGTATAGCGATTGCTAAGGCGCGACGTCCTCGCACGTTCGTAGTCGGATCGTCAAAGTCTACTCCACCAAAAACGATAGCTATCATCTCATCGAAAGATCGGGACACCCTCGCCTCTATCACGTTTGTTTGGTAACCTTGGGAAGTGCACCTTTTGCACCGACCGAGTATCTTTTCTTGGCTATGTTGTTACTCCACAGGGAATTGAAGTTGATAAAGCCAAGATTGAAGCTATTGAGAGTTGGCCGCAGCCCAAAACGGTCACACAAGTGAGGAGTTTCCTTGGCCTCGCTGGTTTCTATAGGCGTTTTGTGAGAGATTTCAGTACCATTGCTGCACCTCTCAACGAGCTTACAAAGAAGGATGTGCCTTTTGTTTGGGGTACCGCACAGGAAGAAGCCTTCACGGTGTTGAAAGATAAGTTAACACATGCTCCTTTACTCCAACTTCCTGATTTTAATAAGACTTTTGAGCTTGAATGTGATGCTAGTGGAATTGGATTACGAGGTGTGTTATTACAAGATGGCAAACCTGTTGCATACTTTTCTGAAAAATTGAGTGGGCCTAGTCTGAATTACTCTACTTATGATAAGGAATTATATGCTCTTGTTCGGACTTTGGAAACATGGCAACATTATTTATGGCCCAAAGAATTTGTTATTCATTCTGATCATGAATCTTTGAAACATATTAAAAGTCAAGCCAAACTGAACCGTAGACATGCTAAATGGGTTGAATTCATTGAGACTTTCCCTTATGTCATTAAACACAAGAAGGGTAAAGAAAATGTTATTGCTGATGCATTGTCTCGTCGTTATACTATGCTTTCACAACTTGACTTTAAAATATTTGGTTTGGAGACCATCAAAGATCAATATGTGCATGATGCTGAATTTAAAGATGTATTGCAGAATTGTAAAGAAGGGAGAACATGGAACAAGTTCGTCGTTAACGAGGGATTTGTGTTTCGTGCTAACAAGCTATGCATTCCAGCTAGCTCCGTTCGTCTTTTGTTGTTGCAGGAGGCGCATGGAGGAGGATTAATGGGACACTTTGGCGTAAAGAAGACGGAGTATGTACTTGCTACACATTTCTTTTGGCCAAAGATGAGACGGGATGTTGAGCGCTTTGTTGCTCGCTGCACTACATGTCAAAAAGCTAAGTCACGACTCAATCCTCATGGTTTATATATGCCTTTGCCTGTACCTAGTGTTCCATGGGAGGATATATCTATGGACTTTGTTTTGGGTTTACCTCGAACAAAGAAGGGGAGGGATAGCATATTTGTTATCGTGGATAGGTTCTCGAAAATGGCACACTTTATACCATGTCATAAAAGCGATGATGCTGCTAATGTTGCTGATTTGTTCTTTCGTGAAATTATTCGCTTGCATGGTGTGCCAAATACTATTGTTTCAGATCGTGATACCAAATTTCTTAGCCACTTTTGGAGATGTTTATGGGCTAAGTTGGGGACTAAACTGCTTTTTAGTACTACTTGTCACCCCCAAACTGATGGACAAACTGAAGTAGTCAATAGAACTTTGTCTACTATGCTTAGGGCTGTTTTGAAGAATAACAAGAAAATGTGGGAAGAATGCTTGCCTCATATTGAATTTGCTTATAATCGTTCGTTGCATTCTACTACTAAGATGTGCCCTTTTGAAATTGTATATGGTTTCCTACCTCGTGCACCTATTGATTTGTTGCCTCTTCCATCTTCGGAGAAGGTTAATTTTGATGCTAAACAACGTGCTGAATTGATCGTAAAAATGCATGAGTTAACTAAAGAGAACATTGAGCGTATGAATGCTAAATATAAACTTGCTGGAGATAAGGGTAGAAAACATGTTGTGTTTGCACCTGGAGATCTTGTTTGGTTACATTTGCGTAAGGATAGATTTCCTAATTTGCGCAAATCAAAGCTAATGCCACGTGCTGATGGTCCTTTTAAGGTGTTAGAGAAAATAAATGATAACGCATATAAACTTGAGCTGCCTGCAGATTTTGGGGTTAGTCCCACTTTTAACATTGCAGATCTGAAGCCTTATTTGGGTGAGGAAGATGAGCTTCCGTCGAGGACGACTTCATTTCAAGAAGGGGAGGATGATGAGGACATCAATACCATTGTTACACCCACAGCCCCTGCTTCTATACATACTGGACCAATTACTAGAGCTCGCGCACGCCAATTAAATTATCAGGTACTTTCGTTTCTTGGTAATGATTCTAAAGTTCATGAGAATATGATGCTGCCTAAATTGGATACATTTGTTTTGCTTACAAATGAAGGCCCTAGCTTGGACAAGAAAGAGGAACCTTGGAGCAAGTTCAAGCATGGAGATGATGGCATGCACAAGGGGAACAAGAACGGAGTTACAAGTGATGATTTCAGGACTTTGAAGCCACCATAATGAGTGCAGGAAGCCTTGGACGAAATATACAAGATGTCACTTCATAAATTTTGTCCAGAGGCTATTATAGGTGCTGCGTCACCTTATTATTGAGCCAGGCCCATGTAATTTCGAAATACTTGAGTATAGGCTGTTTTTAGAGTCCGTATGTGTGGGGAAACAAGAGATAGGGTTGGTTTCGGACCCCTCCTTCAAGGGCCACGAAATCCCCTCCTCTTCCTCCATATATACAGCCCTTAGGGCACCGTTTAGACTTTGGGTTTTGTTTAGATTAAAAGTTCGCCATAGCTGCAACTTCGCGTACTTCGTTTGTGTTCAACGACCAGACCAAGACGTCACAGAACCCCACCTTGATCAATAAAGCTTTCATCTTATATTCGCAATATCCAGATTGCAAATCTTAGTTTCTTGCTTGTTCTTCGTTTGCTTGCAGGAGATAGACCCTCGTGGTCAGGTTGATTGTGCTCCGGCGTGGTCAATAACCTCTCGGAGTTGGTTTAGCGATTGCTAGGGCGCGACGTCCTCGCACGTTCGTAGTCGGATCGTCAAAGTCTACTCCACCAAAAACGATAGCTATCATCTCATCGAAAGATCGGGACACCCTCGCCTCTATCAAAAAAGCAGTTTAGTCCCCAACTTAGGCCATAAACATCTCCAAAAGTGGCTAAAAATTTTGTATCACGATCTGAAACAATAGTATTTGGCACACCATGCAAGCGTATAATTTCACGAAAGAACAAATCAGCAACATTAACAGCATCATCGCTTTTATGACATGGTATAAAGTGTGCCATTTTCGAGAACCTATCCACGACAACAAATATGCTATCCCTCCCCTTCTTTGTTCGAGGTAAACCTAAAACAAAGTCCATAGATATATCCTCCCAAGGAACACTAGGTACAGGCAAAGGCATATATAAACCATGAGGATTGAGTCGTGACTTAGCTTTTTGACATGTAGTGCAGCGAGCAACAAAACGCTCAACATCCCGTCTCATCTTTGGCCAAAAGAAATGTGTAGCAAGTATATCCTCCGTCTTCTTCACGCCAAAGTGTCCCATTAATCCTCCTCCATGCGCCTCCTGCAACAACAAAAGACGAACGGAGCTAGCTGGAATGCATAGCTTGTTAGCACGAAACACAAATCCATCGTAACGACGAACCTGTTCCATGTTCTCCCTTCCTTACAATTCTGCAATACATCTTTAAATTCAGCATCATGCACATATTGATCTTTGATGGTCTCCAAACCAAATATTTTAAAGTCAAGTTGTGAAAGCATAGTATAACGACGAGACAATGCATCAGCAATAACATTTTCTTTACCCTTCTTGTGTTTAATGACATAAGGGAAAGTCTCAATAAATTCAACCCATTTAGCATGTCTACGGTTCAGTTTTGCTTGACTTTTAATGTGTTTCAAAGATTCATGATCAGAATGTATAACAAATTCTTTGGGCCATAAATAATGTTGCCATGTTTCTAAGGTCCGAACAAGAGCATATAATTCTTTATCATAAGTAGAATAGTTCAGACTAGGCCCACTCAATTTTTCAGAAAAGTATGCAACAGGTTTGCCATCTTGTAATAAAACACCTCCTAATCCAATTCCACTAGCATCACATTCAAGCTCAAAAGTCTTATTAAAATCAGGAAGTTGGAGCAAAGGAGCATGTGTCAACTTATCTTTCAATACCGTGAAGGCTTCTTCCTGTGAGGTACCCCAAACAAAAGGCACATCCTTCTTTGTAAGCTCATTGAGAGGTGCAGCAATGGTGCTGAAATCTCTCACAAAACGCCTATAGAAACCAGCGAGCCCAAGAAAACTCCTCACTTGAGTGACTGTTTTGGGCTGTGGCCAACTCTCAATAGCTTCAATCTTGGCTTTATCAACTTCAATTCCCTGTGGAGTAACAACATAGCCAAGAAAAGATACTCGGTCGGTGCAAAAGGTGCACTTCCCAAGGTTACCAAACAAACGTGCTGAATTGATCTTAAAAATGCATGAGTTAACTAAGGAGAACATTGAGCGTATGAATGCTAAATATAAACTTGCTGGAGATAAGGGTAGAAAACATGTTGTGTTTGCACCTGGAGATCTTGTTTGGTTACATTTGCGTAAGGATAGATTTCCTGATTTGCGCAAATCAAAGCTAATGCCACGTGCTGATGGTCCTTTTAAGGTGTTAGAGAAAATAAATGATAATGCATATAAACTTGAGCTGCCTGCAGATTTTGGGGTTAGTCCCACTTTTAACATTGCAGATCTGAAGCCTTACTTGGGTGAGGAAGATGAGCTTCCGTCGAGGACGACTTCATTTCAAGAAGGGGAGGATGATGAGGACATCAATACCATTGTTACACCCACAGCCCCTGCTTCTATACATACTGGACCAATTACTAGAGCTCGCGCACGCCAATTAAAATATCAGGTACTTTCGTTTCTTGGTAATGATTCTAAAGTTCATGAGAATATGATGCTGCCTAAATTGGATACATTTGTTTTGCTTACAAATGAAGGGCCTAGCTTGGACAAGAAAGAGGAACCTTGGAGCAAGTTCAAGCATGGAGATGATGGCATGCACAAGGGGAACAAGAACGGAGTTACAAGTGATGATTTCAGGACTTTGAAGCCACCATAATGAGTGCAGGAAGCCTTGGACGAAATATACAAGATGTCACTTCATAAATTTCGTCCAGAGGCTATTATAGGTGCTGCGTCACCTTATTATTGGGCTAGTCCCATGTAATTTCGAAATACTTGAGTATAGGCTGTTTTTAGAGTCCGTATGTGTGGGGAAACAAGAGATAGGGTTGGTTTCGGACCCCTCCTTCAAGGGCCACGAAATCCCCCCCTCTTCCTCCATATATACAGCCCTTAGGGCATCGTTTAGACTTTGGGTTTTGTTTAGATTAAAAGTTCGCCATAGCTGCAACTTCGCGTACTTCGTTTGTGTTCAACGACCAGACCAAGACGTCACAGAACCCCACCTCGATCAATAAAGCTTTCATCTTATATTCGCAATATCCAGATTGCAAATCTTAGTTTCTTGCTTGTTCTTCGTTTGCTTGCAGGAGATAGACCCTCGGGGTCAGGTTGATTGTGCTCCGGCGTGGTCAATAACCTCTCGGAGTTGGTTTAGCGATTGCTAAGGCGCGACGTCCTCGCACGTTCGTAGTCGGATCGTCAAAGTCTACTCCACCAAAAACGATAGATATCATCTCATCGAAAGATCGGGACACCCTCGCCTCTATCAGCATCCAAGCACTCCACGTCGGCAACCTTGGTGATTTGACGGCCGGAGAGACCCCTAGGCGCCTATATAGCATGTCCAAACCCTACCCCGGTGTCCCCTCGACCGAGTCCCCTCCTCCTATACCCTAGCCGCCGCCCAGGTAGGTCTCCACGCGCCTCGTCGTCACCCTGCCCACCATGCTCCGACCGAGCAAGAGCTCGAGCTCGGGGTAGCCTCTCCGACCTCTCCTTCCGGCCGTGGGGAAGGCTGGAGAGGACCCTTCCTTCTCCTTCCACGACGCACGCATCGAGACGGCCCCTGGATCGACCTCCCCGACCCCATCTTCTTCTCTGCTGCATCTACTTCTCAGACCCGGAGCCCCGCCAGGTTCAGAGCTCCCTCCAGTCGCCTCCAGCCCGTCTCCGTCGACCTCGTCGTGTCCTAGGGTGAGCTGGGTAACACACGTCCCTCTCTATTTCTTTCCATGGCATGTAGGCCCTCCGTAGGACTCGCCCGATCCGTGTCTTTGCCGTGCTCGCAGTGCTCTGGCAAAGTCTGCATTTTTGTTGTTGTTATTGTTGTGTAGTTGTTGTACCTGCTGTAGCATGCCCGTGCGTCCCCGTGCTCCGGTTCCCGCCTAGATGCGTTTCTCCTCGCCGCGCTTGCCCGCCCGCACGCAGCCCCGCATGCCCGCAGCTCCTGCATGCCTCACGCATCACACGTTTGCACGCCTTGCGAATCGGGCCGCCATGGCTGAGAAGCCCAAGCTCCACGCACACGTGCCCCATCCTGTACACACGCATGCAGGCACTCGTTGCTGCACCCCTCCTAATCCCGCATCCTCGCCGGCAACCCACATTGCCGGATGTGGCAGCCTCGCTCGCCGGCGTCGTCACAAGTTTCCCCAGTGCAAGGTAGAAGAAATCCCAGCCGAGCTAGTTCAAAAGGCCCCGCACCCTTTCCTAGCAACAAGCGCAGAAGCAGCATAGTGGCTTCGCCCACTTTACTCCAACGGGGAGACCAGGGATCAAATCACCCTAGGCGCATTGCAAGGAGAAACGTTTTATTTGTTTTGAGTCACTGCCATGCGGCCCCCACCTGTCATCCTCACATGGTCCCTTTCTCTTTCGTTTAATTATAAATCCAGCGAATTCCATTTCTGGAGAGTGGCATCTTTCCATTTCGGGCAAGTCCGTTTCTGAACATTCCAATTCTGGAATATCTCCATTTCTGTCTATTCCCTTTTTAGGCAGTAATTGACTTATAGCTTTTGTGAGCATTTTTCTACAGTAACTGATAGAGGCGAGGGTGTCCCGATCTTTCGATGAGATGATAGCTATCGTTTTTGGTGGAGTAGACTTTGACGATCCGACTACGAACGTGCGAGGACGTCGCGCCTTAGCAATCGCTAAACCAACTCCGAGAGGTTATCGACCACGCCAGAGCACAATCAACCTGACCACGAGGGTCTATCTCCTGCAAGCAAACGAAGAACAAGCAAGAAACTAAGATTTGCAATCTGGATATTGCGAATATAAGATGAAAGCTTTATTGATCAAGGTGGGGTTCTGTGACGTCTTGGTCTGGTCGTTGAACACAAACGAAGTACGCGAAGTTGCAGCTATGGCGAACTTTTAATCTAAACAAAACCCAAAGTCTAAACGGTGCCCTAAGGGCTGTATATATGGAGGAAGAGGGGGGGAATTTCGTGGCCCTTGAAGGAGGGGTCCGAAACCAACCCTATCTCTTGTTTCCACACACATACGGACTCTAAAAACAGCCTATACTCAAGTATTTCGAAATTACATGGGCCTGGCCCAAAAATAAGGTGGTGTAGCACCTAAAATAAGCTATGGACGAAATTTATGAAGGGGCATCTTGTATATTTCGTCCAAGGCTTCCTGCACTCATTATGGTGGCTTCAAAGTCCTGAAATCATCACTTGTAACTCCGTTCTTGTTCCCCTTGCGCATGCCATCATCTCAATGCTTGAACTTGCTCCAAGGTTCCTCTTTCTTGTCCAAGCTAGGCCATTCATTTGTAAGCAAAACAAATGTATCCAATTTAGGCTGCATCATATTCTCATGAACATTAGAATCATTACCAAGAAACGAAAGTACCTGATAATTTAATTGGCGTGCGCGAGCTCTAGTAATTGGTCCAGTATGTATAGCAGCAGGGGCTGTGGGTGTAACAATGGTATTGATGTCCTCATCACTATGCTTAGGGCTGTTTTGAAGAATAGTGATGAGGACATCAATACCATTGTTACACCCACAGCCCCTGCTGCTATACATACTGGACCAATTACTAGAGCTCGCGCACGCCAATTAAATTATCAGGTACTTTCGTTTCTTGGTAATGATTCTAATGTTCATGAGAATATGATGCAGCCTAAATTGGATACATTTGTTTTGCTTACAAATGAATGGCCTAGCTTGGACAAGAAAGAGGAACCTTGGAGCAAGTTCAAGCATTGAGATGATGGCATGCGCAAGGGGAACAAGAACGGAGTTACAAGTGATGATTTCAGGACTTTGAAGCCACCATAATGAGTGCAGGAAGCCTTGGACGAAATATACAAGATGCCCCTTCATAAATTTCGTCCATAGCTTATTTTAGGTGCTACACCACCTTATTTTTGGGCCAGGCCCATGTAATTTCGAAATACTTGAGTATAGGCTGTTTTTAGAGTCCGTATGTGTGTGGAAACAAGAGATAGGGTTGGTTTCGGACCCCTCCTTCAAGGGCCACGAAATTCCCCCCCTCTTCCTCCATATATACAGCCCTTAGGGCACCGTTTAGACTTTGGGTTTTGTTTAGATTAAAAGTTCGCCATAGCTGCAACTTCGCGTACTTCGTTTGTGTTCAACGACCAGACCAAGACGTCACAGAACCCCACCTTGATCAATAAAGCTTTCATCTTATATTCACAATATCCAGATTGTAAATCTTAGTTTCTTGCTTGTTCTTCGTTTGCTTGCAGGAGATAGACCCTCGTGGTCAGGTTGATTGTGCTCCGGCGTGGTCGATAACCTCTCGGAGTTGGTTTAGCGATTGCTAAGGCGCGATGTCACGTTCGTAGTCGGATCGTCAAAGTCTACTCCACCGAAAACGATAGCTATCATCTCATCGAAAGATCGGGACACCCTCGCCTCTATCACATAGTAGACAAAGTTCTATTGACTACTTCAGTTTGTCCATCAGTTTGGGGGTGACAAGTAGTACTAAAAAGTAGTTTAGTCCCCAACTTAGCCCATAAACATCTCCAAAAGTGGCTAAGAAATTTGGTATCATGATCTGAAACAATAGTATTTGGCACACCATGCAAGCGAATAACTTCACGAAAGAACAAATCAGCAACATTAGCAGCATCATCGGTTTTATGACATGGTATAAAGTGTGCCATTTTCGAGAACCTATCCACGACAACAAATATGCTATCCCTCCCCTTCTTTGTTCGAGGTAAACCCAAAACAAAGTCCATAGATATATCCTCCCATGGAACACTAGGTACAGGCAAAGGCATATATAAACCATGAGGATTGAGTCGTGACTTAGCTTTTTGACATGTAGTGCAGCGAGCAACAAAGCGCTCAACATCCCGTCTCATCTTTGGCCAAAAGAAATGTGTAGCAAGTACATCCTCCGTCTTCTTTACGCCAAAGTGTCCCATTAATCCTCCTCCATGCGCCTCCTGCAACAACAAAAGACGAACGGAGCTAGCTGGAATGCATAGCTTGTTAGCACGAAACACAAATCCATCGTTAACGATGAACTTGTTCCATGTTCTCCCTTCTTTACAATTCTGCAATACATCTTTAAATTCAGCATCATGCACGTATTGATCTTTGATGGTCTCCAAACCAAATATTTTAAAGTCAAGTTGTGAAAGCATAGTATAACGACGAGACAATGCATCAGCAATAACATTTTCTTTACCCTTCTTGTGTTTAATGACATAAGGGAAAGTCTCAATGAATTCAACCCATTTAGCATGTCTACGGTTCAGTTTGGCTTGACTTTTAATATGTTTCAAAGATTCATGATCAGAATGAATAATAAATTCTTTGGGCCATAAATAATGTTGCCATGTTTCCAAAGTCCGAACAAGAGCATATAATTCCTTATCATAAGTAAAGTAATTCAGACTAGGCCCACTCAATTTTTCAGAAAAGTATGCAACAGGTTTGCCATCTTGTAATAACACACCTCCTAATCCATTTCCACAAGCATCACATTCAAGCTCAAAAGTCTTATTAAAATCAGGAAGTTGGAGTAAAGGAGCATGTGTTAACTTATCTTTCAACACCGTGAAGGCTTCTTCCTGTGCGGTACCCCAAACAAAAGGCACATCCTTCTTTGTAAGCTCGTTGAGAGGTGCAGCAATGGTACTGAAATCTCTCACAAAACGCCTATAGAAACCAGCGAGGCCAAGGAAACTCCTCACTTGTGTGACCGTTTTGGGCTGCGGCCAACTCTCAATAGCTTCAATCTTGGCTTTATCAACTTCAATTCCCTGTGGAGTAACAACATAGCCAAGAAAAGATACTCGGTCGGTGCAAAAGGTGCACTTCCCAAGGTTACCAAACAAACGTGCATCACGTAGAGCAATAAAAACAGCACGTAAATGTTCCAAATGTTCCTCCAAAGATCTGCTATAAATCAATATATCATCAAAGTAAACTACCACAAATCATCCAATGAAAGCACGTAAAACTTTGTTCATTAATCTCATGAAAGTACTAGGTGCATTAATTAACCCAAAAGGCATGACTAACCACTCATATAAACTGAACTTAGTTTTAAATGCTGTTTTCCATTCATCTCCCAATTTCATACGAATTTGATGGTATCCACTACGCAAATCATCTTTGGAGAATATTGTAGAGCCACTCAATTCATCAAGCATATCATCTAGCCTAGGAATAGGATGACGATAATGAATAGTAATATTATTAATGCCTCTACAATCAACACACATACGTGACGTACCATCCTTTTTTGGCACTAGTATAATAGGAACAGCACAAGGACTAAGAGATTCGCGTATATAACCTTTGTCGAGCAGCTCCTGTACTTGACGCATAATCTCCTTCGTCTCCTATGGATTGGTACGGTATGGCGCACGGTTTGGCAACGAAGCACCAGGAATTAAGTCAATCTGATGCTCAAACCCGCGAATAGGTGGTAATCCCAGTGGCACGTCTTGTGGAAAGACGTCAGCGAACTCCTGCAAAATGTTAGTGACCGCAGGAGGCAAAGAGGAAGGCACGTCCTCGAATGAAAATAACGCCTCTTTGCACACAAAAGCATAGCAAACAGATTTGCTGAAATCTAGCTCATCAATATCAGATTTGGTGGCAAGTAAACATGCACTTTTCAATTTAATTTCAGAAGCAACACTAGATGGTTTATTATTAGGCTTCATTTGTTGCTCAAATTCTTTTGCCACAATCTGATTTTCACTCTTATTTTTCTCCTGTTTTGCTTTACTAGCTCTATTAATATCATCTTTCAAAATAGAATCAGGAGTCATAGGAATCAAAGTAATATGTTTATCCTTATGAACAAGAGTATACTGATTGTTTCTACCATGGTGTACAGAATTTTTATCAAATTGCCATGGTCTACCAAGTAATAATGAACATGCTTGCATGGGTACCACATCACAATCAACATAATCAGCATATGTAGAGATACTAAAATGCACACGAACAGTACGTGTTACCTTAACCTTGCCGCTGTTGTTGAACCATTGGATATAGTAAGGATGTGGATGTGGTCTTGTGGTGAGAGATAGCTTCTCCACCATCTCCATGCTAGCCAAGTTGTTGAAGCTCCCTCCATCTATGATGACGCGAACAGAACGTTCCTTCACAACTCCCTTTGTATGGAACAAATTATGTCTCTGATTTTGGTCAGCTTGTGTGACCTGCACACTCAAAACACGTTGAGCAACTAAACATTCATACCTGTCAGCGTCTTCAGGAGCCATGTATTGCGTCTCATCACTTGTAATAAGAGCCAAAGTCTCCTCATCATAGTCACTAGCGGACTCATACCCACCATCCTCAGTAGCAATCATAACACGTGGAGATTGGCATTCTCTCGCATAATGACCTCTTCCCTTACAACGACGACAAATAATATCATGTGTGTGCCCCTGTTGATGCCATAGATGAAGAAGAGCTCCGGGTAGGCCCAGAAGGTGTACTCTTGGCAGACGGTGGTGGTGGTGCCTGTTTTCTTGTATCTCGGTTGGAATTGGCGGCTGAAGTCAGTGGTGCTGCAGTAGGACGTGTGGGAGTAGAGGAGGCACGCGATGTCCATGATGAAGATCGACCTGCAGAAAAATTAGTTCGCGCCAATGCCTGTCGATCCTGCACTTCACGTTCAGCTTTACAAGCAAGATGGAATAAACGAGTGATATGATTATACTCCTTATACTCTAGAATGGTCTGAATCTCTCTATTTAATCCACCCATGAAACGTGCAAGCATAGCTTCATTCTCCTCAACAATACCACATCTAATCATGCCAGTTTGTAATTCCTGATAATATTCTTCTACATAATTTTTTCCTTGTCTTAAGTGCTGCAATTTTTGAAGTAATTCACGTTGATAATATGGTGGAACCCAACGAGTACACATAGCAGTTTTCAAAGCAGCCCACGTAGCTGGAATAGGATATAATCTACAATGTTCAGACCACCATACACATGCAAAACTAGTAAAAGCACAAACAGCAACAGCAACACGTCTCTCCTCGGGATATTGTAAACATGTAAAACGTTGTTCAGTTTCTAACTCCCAAGTAAGATATATATCAGGAACATATCTACCCTCAAATGGTGGAATATTCAATTTCAGTTTAGGAAGATGGTCATGATCTCGTACCTGAGCTGGTAATGCAGCCCTATCATTGCGATTATTGGCATGTGGACGACCTGGTGCTGGTACGTAGTTCTGATTTTGATCAACCTCATCCTCGTAATCGCCCGCATAATCGTCCTCCTCAGCGGCAACAGGAGCCATAGAAGCATCAACAGTAGGTGCAGCGGCACCAGAAGTTTGACCAGGCTCAAGGGAACGCGCTGTGCTCGTCCCACTTGATTTGGAAGGCGACATTGTTGTTGTTGTAGAGGTGCGACAGGTGCAGCCGGCGGTGGTTGTGGAAGACGCGCGAGCAATTCATTAAACTTGTTATCGAGCTTTGTTTCGAACGTCTTCTCAATTCCATCTATCTTCTCCATGGCCTCTTCAAATCTGTTTAGCACATCTTGCACCTGTCCACTCATCATTTGCTGAAATTTATCATGTAGCTGTTTGTTCGTCATGTTCTCCCAATCAGTCTCATCGGCTTGTGATCCTGCCATGGTTAGCAGCAATAGAAACACACAAGAATATGATCCTACAGACTACTGGGAAGTGGTTGATGAGGACATGACTACCTTGGATATGACCAAAAATATTGCATACATGTATATTTGTGAGGTGATTTCTAATGCAAACTATGCAATAATTTATTTGTGTCATCCACGACAAAAATACTTCACAAACTTTTGTGCCATGTCTAATTGCAGGTGTATGGGACATTTGTACAATTCACATATGAAGATAAGGGAAAAAGAGAAGTTTAGGTGCTGTTCAAAAAGTCCTCTCACGTCACTTTTGGGCCAAGAGAAGATAGAGTCCAAGTCTCTCACGTTCTGGATTCAGATTCGGACTGCACAGACATACCTGACTCAAAACGCCAATAACTTTTTCATACGGACTCCGAATTGGGTGATTCTTTTTTTGTTGGAAAGTAGATTTCGTGCTATTTCCAACCCAATTGGAATCACCTTAAAATTCGTCCGCAGCATTGAGTTATCAATGAAACAATCTGACACTGCAGCAGAATCCGAGTCAAACTACAAGTCCAAAGGTGTTGCATCACCTCCACTTGGGCCCATGAGCCTTGTACGACCTAGGGTTAGTTTTAGGCTGCCTTAGGACGTCCTCCCACCTCCTTGGCCGCCACCCCTTACTCCTATATAAGTAGATCCATCTAGTAACTTTTTCCTTGGGATTTGTTTAGTTAAAAGTTAGCCATTGCAACTTCGTGTACTTCGTTTGTGTCCAACGACCAGACCAAGACCGCTTTCGGATCCCCACCATTATCAATACTTCATCTATATTCGCAATATTCGGATTGCATTATCATATTCTTGCTTGTTCTTCGATTGCATGCAGGAATAGACCTTCGTGGTCAGGCTGATCATGCTTCCAGCATCGTCAGTAACCTCAGGAGATTGGTTTAGCGATTGCTAAGGCGCAACATCGTGCACGTTTGTAGTCGGATCGTCAAAGTCGGCTCCACCAAATCGATAGTTACCATCTCATCGAAAGATCGGGACACCCTCGCCTCTATCAAGTGGTATCCGTTTTCAGGTTGCTCGGTGAGAATTTCCAGTTTTCCCTAGATTAGATTTATTTTCTTACCTATTGTTCAAGAAAAAGCCACAAAAAAAGTTAGATCTATTCATCCTTTGTCCAAGCCAGTCTAAGCCTTTGCAATTTTCTTTTCATTGTTTGCATTATTGAATTATCGGTTGCATCGTCGTGTTCAGTTGCTGGTCTTAGTGTCTAGTTCGTTTAGAGTTTCGAGTTCTGTTCACATTAGTCACGCCGCGACTGCATCGTTATTCCTTCCGCTGTCCACCTTCCATCCATCAATTTTCACCACGTGCTACCACCGTCCATTGTCATAATCATAGCTGACGCCGTTCATATCTTCGCTTGATCCAATCTGCATCTTATCTAGTTTGTTTTGGAAAGAGAGAAAAAAAGTCAAAAAAAAGAGAGAAAAAAAGTGAGAGAAAAAAAAGAGAAGAAAAAAAAACACAAAATTCGGATCTATCTAGACTCACTCTCGTACCTAAATTCGAATTCGAATCTGTTTTGCGCACTGTTCAGTAAAATAGGCGTATCTTTCTCACACGAAGTCTGTTTTGGCTCTGTGAGTACTCAAATTAAAGCTAGCAATGAGTCACATCTAAATAGTTACAGAAGCAAGTTCAATATTTGACACTTCAAAATCGGCTTCTAAATAGGTCGTTTTGCCCTCCGAAGTTCGTGAACACAGCTTGTTCCAGTTTTTCAGGTCAGTTTTAGAATTTTTTGACTCCTCATATCAACTCGGAATTGAGTGATTCTTTTTGCATTTGAAAGCTTGAGTTAGTGCCTTTCTTGAGAAAAAATATCATAAAATTGGCACAAACTTTTATAGAGTAAAGTTGGGGAGAGAATTATTGGTATATGCTACTTGGTAGTTGTTTCTCATCATTATCTTTACTGCCATTGTGATCTTCGCTTATATCTTGTTGTCCAGAGCTACTTCATATCCTTTATTGATGCTAGTTGTGCTACGCCATGACCTCATTAGTGTTCTAGGCTCGCGTCTCTAGTCCGGTCTAGCCTAGGACCAGCACAGTACCGTCGTTGAGCGTTTATTCAACATTGCATCTCTGAATTGATTATTGCTAATCTTTTGCTACCATATATAGCCAACCCAGCTCCACATATTTCTACACCGTGTATACGTACGTTCACCTGGCAATCGCTTTACTCAATCTTCGGAGTTATTTGACACCACTGGTTGCCTGTCACCACCTGCTGCATGGTAAAAACTTGTAAGATATTGATATTTGCTATACTGTGAGCGTTTTACCACCACATCCTAGTAGTTCATATGAACATTATTCTTGGATTTTGTTTATTGTTTTCTACTAACTATGGCAGGTTCCGGAGTTGTTAGTTCTTGGGCTTCATCGATCGTGGGAGATTTGCTACCACCTAAGAAAATACAACAACCGTCACAAGAGGAGCACCAACATCAGAATGCACATAATCAGGTTAATGTTTCCATGCCACCATTTACTGGTCGTTTTAGACCTGACTTATATATTGAATGGGAGTACAAAATAAATGCTATATTTGCTTCTCATAATTTTGATGAGCGTAGAAAAGTTAAATCTGCGGTTAGTACGTTCAGTAGCTTTGTTTTAGTTTGGTGGAGCGAACATTGTCAGTTATACCCTGATTATATACCTACTACTTGGGATGATTTATAATTTCTCATGAGAGATAGATTCGTCGATGTTTATTATACTCGTGGCATGATTAAAAAACTAGAACATTTAAAACAAGGTAGTGACACCGTAACAAAATATTATGATGATTTACAAACTACCTTGTTGCATACCTTTTTAGGAGAAAGTGAAGAAGATTTAATGGATAGATTTTCGGGAGGATTAAGCCGTGATATTCAGGAGATACTAATTCATGAAGAGTGTTATCCTATGGACCATTTGTTTCGTCTTGCTTGCAAAGCTGAACAGGAAATAAAACGACGTGTTGCCCATAAGGAGAATAAGCACACGGTGCACATTCCAAGAGTTGATACGGTTGTTCCTTCAACTACTAGTTGTACTATGACAACCACATCCGTTGTTGTGAGGACTACATCACCTCCACCATGTGACACATCACCCCCAAGAGTGGCTACATCAGCTGAGTTGATCATAAGAGGTAATGACAAAGGTACTGATCTTCCACCTCTACATGAGAATGAGGAATGCCTTGTCAATTTAAATGCACCATCTGATCAGCTACCCACTACTTTGATCACACCACCTATTTTAGAGGACTATGTTGATAATTTGACTTTGCCATGTGAGCAAACAACTAAAAGATCAACAATTTCGGGTGGACCCATTGAATTAACTATTAATATGAAAGAACCATGTGAATCAGGGAATAAATCAGATTTGGATCAAATACGTTTGAAAATAATTGTGCCAATGTTTAATCATTTTGATATGACCTCTAATCTTGGTGATGATTCTGTATCAAATGACTTATTGCATGTTTTCTTATTTAAGCAAGTTGTAGCATGTAAATTTGATGCAAATAAGGTTTATTCACCAATGTTGGGATGGTTTAATGATGAACATTGTCAACCTTTTGAAATGAATAAGGGCTTCACTTATATGTGCAAACTAAGTTGCAATATTTTCATGCCTTCTACTTCTTGTGATAATATTTTGGCTTTAGATTTTATGAACTATGAAGGTTACTCATGTATACATGTGTCATATGTGCAAAAACCAAGGGAAGTAAAAATGGATGACATATACATATACAACATGTACACCTTGTCTCTTTTGTTAGCCACATTTCAGATTAAGCAACGCCGAGGACGGCTTTGTTTTCAAGAAGGGGAGGATGATGAGGACATGACTACCTTGGATACGACCAAAAATATTGCATACATGTATATTTGTGAGGTGATTTCTAATGCAAACTATGCAATAATTTATTTGTGTCATCCACGACAAAAATACTTCACAAACTTTTGTGCCATGTCTAATTGCAGGTGTATTGGACATTTGTACAATTCACATATGAAGATAAGGGAAAAAGAGAAGTTTAGGTGCTGTTCAAAAAGTCCTCTCACGTAACTTTTGGGCCAAGAGAAGATAGAGTCCAAGTCTCTCACGTTCTGGATTCAGATTCGGACTGCACAGACATACCTGACTCAAAACGCCAAGAACTTTTTCATACGGACTCCGAATTGGGTGATTCTTTTTTTTGTTGGAAAGTAGATTTCGTGCTCTTTCCAACCCAATTGAAATCACCTTAAAATTCGTCCGGAGCGTTGAGTTATCAATGAAACAATCTGACGCTGCAGCAGAATCCGAGTCAAACTACAAGTCCAAAGGTATTGCATCACCTCCACTTGGGCCCATGAGCCTTGTACGACCTAGGGTTAGTTTTAGGCTGCCTTAGGACGTCCTCCCACCTCCTTGGCCGCCACCCCTTACTCCTATATAAGTAGATCCATCTAGTAACTTTTTCCTTGGGATTTGTTTAGTTAAAAGTTAGCCATTGCAACTTCGTGTACTTCGTTTGTGTCCAACGACCAGACCAAGACCGCTTTCGGATCCCCACCATTATTAATACTTCATCTATATTCGCAATATTCAGATTGCATTATCATATTCTTGCTTATTCTTCGATTGCGTGCAGGAATAGACCTTCGTGGTCAGGCTGATCATGCTTCCTGCATTGTGAGTAACCTCAGGAGATTGGTTTAGCGATTGCTAAGGCGCAACGTCGTGCACGTTTGTAGTCGGATCGTCAAAGTCGGCTCCACCAAATCGATAGTTACCATCTCATCGAAAGATCGGGACACCCTCGCCTCTATCAGTGGTGGTGGTGGTGGTGTATCACAAAACCGTCAAGCGAATCTCAAATGCTTACCAGTTCTTACCCAGCAGCAGGTGGTGATCGGCAACCGTTGTAGTCAAAACTCTTAAAGATTGGACAGAGCGATTGCCAGGTGGTGTCAAACGCACGACATAGATGTATGTGGTGCTGGGAAGGCTTATGATATGGTAGCAAAAATGTCAGCAATAATCAATTCAGAGATGCAAAGTTGAATAAACGCTCAACGACGGTATTGTGCTGGTCCTAGGCTAGACCGTACTAGAGACGCGAGCCTAGAACACTAAGAAAATCACGGCGCGGCACGTAAACAAGGGAAGAGCACACTCTAAAAAAAAATTCATTTTTTTTGCGCTGTTTTTTTTTGTGCTCTTTTTTTTTTGCGAAAAATCACTATAATGGCGAGTGTCTCAAAACTCTTCCCAAGTCAAACTAACAAGATTGTCACGAAATTTTTTTTTGACAATTTTTTTTTCGGAAATCAGGGCAGCGACGACGAAAAAGTGCGACAAAAAATCATTATGATGGCGAGTGTCTCAAAACGCTCCCTAGGACCTAAAAATAGGATAGGGAAAAAATATTTTTGACTGCCAAAATTTTGGCCAAAATAGGATAGTGTCTCAAATTTTTTTTTTTCCGAAACCTACTCAGGCAAGGAAACACGAATCGGAAACTAGATGGATCTCGAAAACAAACCTAAGATGAAAAGAACTCGGATTGGTGGTGGATATATGGTGGTGGTATATGGCAGCGGTGGTGGTATATGGTAGCGGTGGTGGTATATGGATACGGATCGGTGGTGGTATATGGATACAGATCGGTGATGGTATATGGATTCAGAGCGGTGGCGGATAAGCGGTGGTGGTAGATGGCAGGGGCGATGATGATGGTGCGGCGGCGGCGTGACAACTTATGACCAGAACTCGAAACTCTAACGGACTAGACGCTAAGACCAGCAACTAGACACGACGATGCAACCGCAAATTCAACAAAGCAAAAACCCTAAAAAGATTATGCAAAGGCTCAGATTGGTTCGGATATGATGAACTAACCCTAATTTTTTTTGGCTTTTTCGTGGACTGTAGGTATGAAGAACAGACTCGATCTAAACTACGAAAAACTGTTAAAATCTCACCGAGCAACCTGAAAATCTGATACCACTTGATAGAGGCGAGGGTGTCCCGATCTTTCGATGAGATGATAGCTATCATTTTTGGTGGAGTAGACTTTGACGATCCGACTACGAACGTGCGAGGACGTCGCGCCTTAGCAATCGCGAAACCAACTCCGAGAGGTTATTGACCACGCCGGAGCACAATCAACCTGACCACGAGGGTCTATCTCCTGCAAGCAAACGAAGAACAAGCAAGAAACTAAGATTTGCAATCTGGATATTGCGAATATAAGATGAAAGCTTTATTGATCAAGGTGGGGTTCTGTGACGTCTTGGTCTGGTCGTTGAACACAAACGAAGTACGCGAAGTTGCAGCTATGGCGAACTTTTAATCTAAACAAAACCCAAAGTCTAAACGGTGCCCTAAGGGCTGTATATATGGAGGAAGAGGGGGAAATTTCGTGGCCCTTGAAGGAGGGGTCCGAAACCAACCCTATCTCTTGTTTCCCCACACATACGGACTCTAAAAACAGCCTATACTCAAGTATTTCAAAATTACATGGGCCTGGCCCAATAATAAGGTGACGCGGCACCTATAATAGCCTCTGGACGAAATTTATGAAGTGGCATCTTGTATATTTCGTCCAAGGCTTCCTGCACTCATTATGGTGGCTTCAAAGTCCTGAAATCATCACTTGTAACTCCGTTCTTGTTCCCCTTGCGCATGCCATCATCTCCATGCTTGAACTTGCTCCAAGGTTCCTCTTTCTTGTCCAAGCTAGGCCCTTCATTTGTAAGCAAAACAAATGTATCCAATTTAGGCAGCATCATATTCTCATGAACATTAGAATCATTACCAAGAAACGAAAGTACCTGATAATTTAATTGGCGTGCGCGAGCTCTAGTAATTGGTCCAGTATGTATAGCAGCAGGGGCTATGGGTGTAACAATGGTATTGATGTCCTCATCACACTATTCCTTTTTCCGGCAGGATGTCTCATGTTTCGAGCATTTTACTGCTGTTATGCTGCCCAAATTACCCTAGAATCCTAGAGTTAGTAATGCATTCGCATTATCCATGTTTCAGATGGCCTCTCACACTCCTTGATAGGTAGTCCGTTTGACTAGGTGCATCGATGTACCGGGTCACATGACCATGTTGGTTCGCCTCATGGATGAGTTGGCTACCGCTGGTATCCAGAGTATACTGTTGTAGAGCAGTACAGAGATTTTAATCAGAGTCAGTACCTCTATACCGTCAGGATCTATCCCTCAGACATCGGAGCCACAGAGGCGTCACACTAGTCGTTTGGTGTGGGAGTCACGATAGATATGGTTGTGCAGGATGTAGCCTATTCTCTCTTGACTATACTTCGAGCTATTCACCCCTTGTTGCAGAACACAGAGTTCAGATACGTCCCCGCTTCGCTTCCAGGCGAGGAGGGCTATTTCACTGGCCTCTACACCGAGTCTTATTTCGAGGAGCAACAGATTTAGACCCTCACACAGCTACTAGAGGACAGGGACCGTGAGGTTTGTGCCCTCTGCATGGAGCTCTATGCCACTCGAGACCGTCACTGGTCAGCTTTACTACAGCTTGCATCTGTTGTCGAGTCGGGTTATCGCGATATGGGTGTGTTGTACCCAGAGCGGACTCACATGCTAACTCATGTTGCTTGGCCGAAGGTGGGAGGAATCACCCCTCCGCGTGGACCTTGTTTACCGCCACATGTGGGGCCTAGGCCACACTCAAGCCCCTACGGACCCCAGGATCCCCAGGCTGGTCTGTTTCCAAATCCCCACGTGCAGCTTCCGGGTTACGGCGTTAACCCTCGTGAGACTTTCTACGGAGTTGACTGAGACTGACTTTGGTCTAGAGTAGAGTAGTAGCGGTTGTAGCTCCATGGTCCTGCGTGATTTGTGGGATATGACTGAGGTGTGTACTGTGTTTCGGAGGCATAGATAAATAATGTATAGGAGCTTGGAATGCCTCTGATGAGATGTATCATCCTTCACCGTAGTTTGTACTTCAGTTTGGGCTTGTAGTAAACTATGTTATGGTGTGTACGACTGATGCTGTATATATGGCAGTTTGTTTTTACCATGTTGTATAGATGTTCATCTCTGCATTCCATAGTCGTCCATTACATTCCGCACCCTTATGTTAGAGTTGATGCCATCCTTGTGTAAACCATGATTTTTTCCAGGATGGTGAATACCCGTAGCACCCCCGCTGCCACCCATGAGCAGGGTGAGGGTAGTGGGGCCAGGGATGGGAACCTTCCCCATCCACCCTCCCTAGAAGAGGTCATCCTCGAGACAGAGAGAAACAAGCGTGAGACTAACCGCTTGTTGGAGCGTATCGAGCAGAACATCGCTTTCCAGCATAATGCGGTGGTGTCTATCCACGACTTTATCAGATTGCAGCCACCTATTTTCCATCATTCAGTTGAGCCACTTGATGCTGATGGTTGGCTCTGTAGCATCACCAACAAGTTGCGTTCTGGGAACATAGCTGAAGGTGACAAGGTCACCTATGCTACCTATCACTTGAAGGGTCCTGCTAGCCAGTGGTGGGCCAACTATGAGGCCATGATTCCAGCTGGTCAGATTCCTACCTGGAGAGATTTCACCGAGGCATTCCGTGAGCATCACATCCCTCAGGCCCTCATGGACTGCAAGAGGGAGGACTCCTGTAATCTTGTTCAGGGCAAGATGACTGTTGATAGAGGCGAGGGTGTCCCGATCTTTCGATGAGATGATAGCTATCGTTTTTGGTGGAGTAGACTTTGACGATCCGACTACGAACGTGCGAGGACGTCGCGCCTTAGCAATCGCTAAACCAACTCCGAGAGGTTATTGACCACGCCGGAGCACAATCAACCTGACCACGAGGGTCTATCTCCTGCAAGCAAACGAAGAACAAGCAAGAAACTAAGATTTGCAATCTGGATATTGCGAATATAAGATGAAAGCTTTATTGATCAAGGTGGGGTTCTTTGACGTCTTGGTCTGGTCGTTGAAACACAACGAAGTACGCGAAGTTGAGCTATGGCGAACTTTTAATCTAAACAAAACCCCAAAGTCTAAACGGTGCCCTAAGGGCTGTATATATGGAGGAAGAGAGGGGATTTCGTGGCCCTTGAAGAGGGGTCTGAAACCAACCCTATCTCTTGTTTCCCCACCATAACGGACTCTAAAAACAGCCTATACTCAAGTATTTCGAAATTACATGGGCTGGCCCAATAATAAGGTGACGCAGCACCTATAATAGCCTCTGGACGAAATTTATGAAGTGATGATAGAGGCGAGGGTGTCCCGATCTTCGATGAGATGATATCTATCGTTTTTGGTGGAGTAGACTTTGACGATCCGACTACGAACGTGCGAGGACGTCGCGCCTTAGCAATCGCTAAACCAACTCCGAGGGTTATTGACCACGCCGGAGCACAATCAACCTGACCACCGAGGGTCATCTCCTGCAGCAACGAAGAACAAGCAAGAAACTAAGATTTGCAATCTGGATATTGCGAATATAAGATGAAAGCTTTATTGATCAGGTGGGGTTCTTGTGACGTCTTGGTCTGGTCGTTGAACCAAACGAAGTACGCGAAGTTGCAGCTATGGCGACTTTTAATCTAAACAACCCAAAGTCTAAACGAGCCCTAAGGGCTGTATATATGGAGGAAGAGGGGGGGATTTCGTGGCCCTTGAAGGGGGGTCCGAACCAACCCTATCTCTTGTTTCCCCACACATACGACTCTAAAAATAGCCTATACTCAAGTATTTCGAAATTACATGGGCCTGGCCCAATAATAAGGTGACGGAGCACCTATAATAGCCTCTGGACGAAATTTATGAAGTGGCATCTTGTATTTTTCGTCCAAGGCTTCCTGCACTCCTTATGGTGGCTTCAAAGTCCTGAAATCATCATGTAACTCCGTTCTTGTTCCCCTTGCGCATGCTCATCTCCATGCTTGAACTTGCTCCAAGGTTCTCTTTCTTGTCCAAGCTAGGCCCTCATTTGTAAGCAAAACAAATGTCTCCAATTTAGGCAGCATCATATTCTCATAACTTGAATCATTACCAAGAAACGAAAGTACCTGATAATTTAATTGGCGTGCGCAGCTCTAGTAATTGGTC
>JAAAXO010000096.1:77467-103970 GCA_011799875.1 Thinopyrum elongatum | reverse complement strand
TTGCTGACGATGACAGCGCGGGCAGTCGGGTATAATGGGGTCACTGATAGGTTCTCACCCACCTAGACTAAACAGTTTTGGATATGTAGGTAATATCAACAGAGGTACAATGAACAGGATAGCATCAGATAGTAAAGCGTGCAGCAACAGCAGCAATTCTAATGCACGCATGAGAAATAGAATGGGCGATATCGGTATGCCAAAAGGGGGGGGGCTTGCTGGTGCTCGGCGGCAAGGGCAAGGTAGTCTATGGTGTCTTCGGGCTCCGTAGAGCGCGTCGGTCTCGGGGACAACGTCGTGGGTCGGGGCTATCGAGAGAGAAGAGGGGAGAGGGGAAACGTATAAATATATAGCAAACATGAGCATGACAAATACGATACACGGTGCTAGGGGTATAGTCTAACGCAGCATCACACGTAACAGACGGAGCGGGAGAATATCTGACGATATTTCCCGGGTCTTGGAATATCGGACAGAGGATAAGAGGGAACGGTTGCAAGTTGGGATAGTTAGAGACGCGTGACGGACGAACGGAGCGCGTATTCGATTCGTTCGTCGTTCTGAGCAACTTTCAGTACAAGTTTTTTCATCGGTAGTTACGGATATTTTAAATGATTTTCTAAAGTTTTTATTATTATTTCTGGAGGATTTTTTAATTATTTAAAATAAACATTATCCAGAATAGTAAAAGATGACGTCAGCATGACATCATGCTGACGTCAGCAGTCATAGGGTTAGTTTAAGTTAACTAATTAATAGTCTAATTAAACAGGATAATTAAATTAATTATCTAATTATTTATTTTAATATTTTGTTTATTATTATTATTTTCATTTAGCTAGCACATGGCTAGCGGGGACCACGTCCGGACGCGCACCCAAATGTGGGCAGGACATGTCCGGAGCGTGCCCATTTGGGACCGGGACATTCCGGTGCCCAAATGGCACGCGCGGCGCGGGACGAGGAGGGGGGGGGGGGGGCGGGGGGGCCCGCGGGGGGGGGGGGTGAGGCAGGGAGAGCCGAGGAGAGAGGGAAAGGGGTGACGGGGCCAGGGGCAAGGGTCGACGCGGGGAAGCTGGGCGCGCGGACGGCGCGCGGTCCGCGTGGGGCGATACGGCTGGCCGGTGACCACGGGGGTGGGGCGAGCGGGGACCGGAGCGCGACGAGGGAGGGGGGGGGAGGAAGAGAGGAGCGGGGCGGCGGCGGCGCGGCGCGGTGCTCATGTTGGGGGCGAGTCGAGGCTGGCCGGCGACGGGGGCGAGGAGGTGCGCAGGTGTGGGGGGAGGGAGGCGAGGCAGTCCGGCGGGGAGGAGGCGACGAGGACAGGTGGGAACGGCGAGGGAGAGGCGAGGGAGGCGGCGTCGGGCGAGGCAGATCGGCGCGGGGAGGCGCGCCGGGCGGCGTCGGCCGGGGGCGCCGAGCTTCCAGGCGGCCGGCGGGCGCGGGGCGGAGGGAGGGAGGAGGAGGCGCGAGGGGAAAAGGGGAGGGGGGGAGTGGGGAAGGGAATGAGCGAGGGGGGGGTGGGGGTTAGGTGCGGCTAGGGTTCGGCCCGAGAGGGGAGGTATAGGCCAGGGGTGGGGAGTGCGGCCGGCGGGTGGTGGCTGGTGGCCAGCTGGGCCACGGCCCAGTTGGGCCGGGGGGGGGGGCTTTTCCTTTTTTAGTTTTTTTTTTTTAATTATTTATTTTCCTTTCTGTTTCTCTTTTATTTTATTCCAAAAGACTTTGTTAAAATATGAGACTTGCTCCATTATTTGCAGTGCATTATCTGTCACTGCTAGAAAATGGTTTGGGGTCCTATCTTTTGTTTGGATTTTATTTAAATTGAAAAAGGATTGAATAGTGCTATGTTGCTGCTGTTTATTGTTGTTCGAGTCCTTTACAATTTCAACTAATGTTGCAATCATTTTGACAAAATGCTATGGGAATATTTGCAACGAGCACATTTTGGTTTTCCGTTGTTGAACAACTTTTATTTCCCACTTTAGTTTAATTGAATTTTGATTAGGAGTTGAAATGCAATATGCGATACTGATGATCATGCACTGTTAAGCTGCTGACAGTGTCATATCAAAAGTGAGTACTGTAGTTAACCACCGGGGTGTTACATTATCCATATTGTACACGAAGTGCATCCAGTTTTTTTCGTAACCCTCTCAACTTTTTAGCACATGCTAGGTGGGGTGAAATGATTGATACCATGCCACTTTCAACCGTTTTCACAGTTCATTTGAAGTGCTTTTCAATTTAGGGTCATTTAGCTATAAAAAAAATCAGTAAATGCATAAAAAAAATACCAAATGAAGTCAGAAGGGTTGAAATTGATGATGTGGCTTTGAATGGTGCATTTTGAACAGAAAAAAAAGTTGGAGTTCAAATAAGTTCAAAAAATATGAAATCCCTTTGGAACAGATGAGTTTTCGTGCGAAAACCCGATACTTCGAAAGAGAATGTCCATTTTGTACACGAAGTGATCCCGTTTTTGCCATAACCCTCTCAACTTTTTAGCACATGCAATCTGGGTGAATATGATGATAACATGCCAACTTTCAACTTTTCATAGTTCATTGAAGTGTTTTCAATTTCGGGGTCATTAGCTCAAAAAATCAGTAAATGCTGAAAAATACCAAATGAAGTCAGCAAAAGGGTTGAAAAATTGAAGATGGTGGCTTTGAATGGGGCATTTGAACACACAAAAAGTCTGGACTTCAAATAAGTTCAAAAAAAATGAAATCCTTTGTAACAGAGGAGTTTTCGTCCGAAAACCCTAATACCTCGAAAGAGATTGTCCATTTGTGGCACGAAGTGCATCCCGCTTTTGCCAGACCCTCTAACTTTTAGCACATGCATGATGTGTGTGAAATGATGATACCATGCCAACTTTCAACCTTTTCACAGTTCATTTGAAGTGCTTTCAATTTCAGGGTCATATAGCTCAAAAAATCAGTAAATGCATGAAAAATACCAAATGAAGTCAGAAAGGGTTTGAAAATTGAAGATGTGGCTTGAATGGTGCATTTTTGAACACACAAAAAAAGTCTTGGAGTTCAAATAGTTCAAAAAAAGAAGAAATCCTTTGTAACAGATGAGTGTCGTCCAAAACCCTAATACTTCGAAAGAATTGTCCCATTTGTGAACGAAGTGCATCCAGTTTTGCCATAAACCCTCTCACTTTTTAGCACATGCTATGTGGGTGAAATGCTGATACCATGCCAACTTTCAACCTTTTCACAGTTCAATGAAGTGCTTTCAATTTCAGGGTCATTTAGCTCAAAAAAAATCAGTAAATGCATGAAAAAATACCAAATGAAGTCAGAAAGGGTTGGACAATTGATGATGTGGCTTTGAATGGTGCATTTTGAACACACAAAAAGTCTGGAGTTCAAATAAGTTCAAAAAAATGAAATCCATTTGTAACAGACGAGTTTTCGTCCGAAACCCTGATACTTCGAAAGAGATTGTCCATTTTGTACATGAGATGCATCCAACTTTCCCATAACCCTCCCATCTTTTTAGCACATTTGTATGGGGTTGAAATGATGAACCATGCCAACTTTCAACCTTTTCACAGTTCATTGAAGTGCTTTTCACTTTCATGGTCATTTAGCTAAAAAAATCAGTAAATGCGGTAGAAAAAACAAATGAAGTCATAAAGGGTTAAAAATTGATGATGTGGCTTGATTGGTGATTTGAACACACAAAAATTCTGGAGTTCAAATAAGTTCAAAAAAAGAAATCCCTTTGTAACAGATGAGTTTCGTTGTCCGAAACCCTGATACTTCGAAAGAGATGTCCATATTGTACACGAAGTGCATCCAGTTTTTTTCGTAACCTCTCACACTTTTAGCAGCCTGCAGTGGTGAAATTGATGATACCATCCCCAACTTTCACCCTTTCACAGTTTCATTTGAAGTGCTTTTCATTCAGGTCATTAAGCAAAAAAATCAGTAAATGCAAGAAAAATACCAAATGAAGTCAGAAAGGGTTGACTTGATGATGTGGCTTTGAATGGTGCATTTTGAACACACAAAAATTCTGGAGTTCAAAAAGTTCAAAAAATGAAATCCCTTTCAACAGATGAGTTTCGTTCGAAACCCTGATACTTCGAAAGAGATTGTCCAGTTTGTACACGAAGTGCATCCAGTTTTTGCCATAACCCTTTCAACTTTTTAGCACAGCAATGTGGGGTGAAATGATGATACCATGCCAACTTTCAACCTTTTCACAGTTCATTTGAAGTGCTTTTCAATTTCAGGGTCATTTAGCTCAAAAAATCAGTAAATGCATGAAAAAATACCAAATGAAGTCATAGAAAGGGGTTTAAAATTGAAGAGTGTCTTTGAATGGTGCATTTTGAAGACACAAAACGTCTATAGTTCAAAAAGTTCAAAAAATGAAAATTCCCTTTGAACAGATGAGTTTTTCGTCCGAAAACCTAATACTTCGAAAGTGATAGTCCATTTTGTGCACGAAGTGCATCCAATTTTTTTGCCATAAACCTCTCAACTTTTAGCACTGCTATGGGGTTTGGAATGATTATCTATGCTACTTTCAACTTTTAACAGTTCATTTGAAGTGCTTTTCAAATTCAGTCATTTAGCTCAAAAAAATCAGTAAATGCATGAAAAATACCAAATGAAGTCAGAAAGGGTTGAAAATATATGATGTGGCTTTGAATGGTGCATTTTGAACACACAAAAAGTATGGAGTTCAAATAAGTTCAAAAAAATGGAATCCATTTGTAACAGATGAGTTTTCGTGCGAAACCCTGATACTTCGAAAGAGATTGTCCATTTTGTACAGAAAGTGCATCCAGTTTTTGCCATAACCCTTTCAACTTTTTAGCACATGCAATCTGGGTGAAATGATGATACCATGCCAACTTTCAACCTTTTCACAGTTCATTTGAAGTGCTTTTCAATTTCAGGGTCATTTAGCTCAAAAAATCAGTAAATGCATGAAAAATACCAAATGAAGTCACAAAGGGTGAAAATTGAAGATGTGGCTTTGAATGGTGCATTTTGAAACACACAAAAAGTCTGAGTTCAAATAAGTTCAAAAAAATGAAATCCCTTTGTAACAGATGAGTTTTCGTCCGAAACCCTAATACTTCGAAAGAGATTGTCCATTTGTGGCACAAAGTGCATCCAGTTTTTGCCGTAACCCTCTCAACTTTTAGCACATGCTATGTGGGTGAAATGAGATGACCATGCCAACTTTCAACCTTTTCACAGTTCATTTGAAGTGTTTCAATTTCAGGGTCATATAGCTCAAAAAAATCAGTAATGCATGAAAAAACCAAATGAGTAGTAGAAGGGTTGAAAATTGATGATGTGGCTTTTGAATGGTGCATGTTGAACACACAAAAAGTCTGGAGTTCAAATAAGTTCAAAAAATGAAATCCCTTTGTAACAGATAGTTTTCGTGTCCAAAACACTAATACTTCGAAAGAGTTGTCCATTTGTACACGAAGTGCATCCAGTTTTTCCATAACCTCTCAACTTTTTAGCACCAGCAATCTGGGTGAAATGATGAGACCATGCCAACTTTCAACCTTTTCACAGTTCATTTGAAGTGCTTTTCATTTCAGGTCATTAGCTCAAAAAAAATCAGTAAATGCATGGAAAATACAAATGAAGTCAGAAAGGGTTGAAAATTGATGATGTGGCTTTGAATGGTGCATTTGAACACACAAAAGTCTGGAGTTCAAATAAGTTCAAAAAATGAAAAATCCATTTGTAACAGATGAGTTTTCGTCCGAAACCCTGATATTTCGAAAGAGATTGTCCATTTTGTACATGAAGTGCATCCAGTTTTTCCCATAACCCTCCCAACTTTTTAGCACGTGCTATGTGGGTGAAATGATGATCATGCCAACTTTCAACCTTTTCACAGTTCATTTGAAGTGCTTTTCACTTTCATGGTCATTTAGCTAAAAAAATCACTAATGCATGAAAAATACCAAATGAAGTCATAAAGGGTTAAAATTGATGATGTGGCTTTGATTGGTGCATTTTGAACACACAAAAATTCTGGAGTTCAAATAAGTTCAAAAAAATGAAATCCCTTTGTAACAGATGAGTTTTCGTCCGAAACCCTGATACTTCGAAAGAGATTGTCCATATTGTACACGAAGTGCATCCAGTTTTTTTCGTAACCCTCTCAACTTTTAGCACATGCTTTGTAGTGATGTGTGAAATGATGATACCATGCCAACTTTCAACCTTTTCACAGTTCATTTGAAGTGCTTTTCAATTTCAGGGTCATTAGCGCAAAAAAAATCAGTAAATGCAAGAAAAATAACCAAATGAAGTCAGAAAGGGTTGACAATTGATAGTGGCTTTGAATGGTGCATTTTGAACACACCAAAAAGTCTGGAGTTCAAATAAGTTCAAAAAAATGAAATCCCTTTGTAACAGATGAGTTTTCGTTCGAACCCTGATAACTTCGAAAGAGATTGTCCATTTGTGACATGAAGTGCATCCGTTTTTGCCATAACCCTTTCAACTTTTAGCAACATGCAATGGTGGGTGAAATGATGATACCATGCCAACTTTCAACCTTTTCACAGGTTCATTGAAGTGCTTTTCAATTTCAGGGTCATTTAGCTCAAAAAATCAGTAAATGCATGAAAAATACCAAATGAAGTCAGAAGGGTTTAAAATTGAAGATGTGTCTTGAATGGTGCATTTTGAAGACACAAAAAGTTATAGGTTCAAATAAGTTCAAAAAATGAAATCCCTTTGTAAACAGATGAGTTTTGTCCGAAACCCTAATACTTCGAAGAGATTGTCCATTTTGTGCACGAAGTGCATCCAATTTTTGCCATAACCCTCTCAACTTTTTAGCACAGCGATGTGTGTGGAATGATGATAACATGCCAACCTTTCAACCTTTTCACAGTTCATTTGAAGTGCTTTTCAATTCAAGTCACTTAGCTCAAAAAATCAGTAAATGCATGAAAAATACCAAATGAGTCATAAAGGGTTAAAAATTGATGAGTGGCTTTGATTGGTGCATTTTGAACACCAAAAATTCTGGAGTTAAATAAGTTCAAAAAAATGAAATCCCTTTTTGTAGCAGATGAGTTTTCGTCCGAAACCCCGATACTTCGAAAGAGATTGTCCATATTGTACACGAAGTGCATCCAGTTTTTTTCGTAACCCTGTCAACTTTTTAGCACATGCTACGTGGGTGAAATGATGATACCAATGCCAACTTTCAACCTTTTCACAGCATTGAAGTGCTTTTCACAGTCATGGTCATTTAGCTAAAAAATCAGTAAATGCATGAAAAATACCACATGAAGTTAAAGGGTTAAAAATTGATATGTGGCTTTGATTGGTGCATTTTGAGCACACAAAAATTCAGGAGTTCAAATAAGTTCAAAAAATGAAATCCTTTGTAACAGAGGAGTGTTTCGTCCGAAAACCCTGATACTTCGAAAGAGAGTGTCCATTTTTGTACATGAAGTGCATCCCGTTTTTGCCATAACCCTCTCAACTTTTTAGCACATGCTATGTGGGTGAAATGAATGATGATACCATGCCAACTTTCAACCATTTCACAGTTTATTTGAAGTGCTTTTCATTTCAGGGTCATTTAGCTAAAAAAAATCAGTAATGCAGTGAAAAATACCAAATGAAGTCAGAAATGGTTGAAAATTGATGATGTCGCTTTGAATGGTGCATTTGAACACACAAAAAGTCTAGGAGTTCAAATAATTCAAAAAAATGAAATCCCTTTGTAACGACGAGTTTTCGTTCGAAACCTGATACTTCGAAAGAGATTGTCCATTTTGTACACGAAGTGCATCCAGTTTTTTTCGTAACCCTCTCAACTTTTTAGCACGTGCTATGTGGGTGAAATGATGATAACTGCCAACTTTCAACCTTTTCACAGGTTCATTTGAAGAGCTTTTCACTTTCATGGTCATTTAGCTCAAAAAAATCACTAAATGCATGAAAAATACCAAATGAATTCAGAAAGGGATGAAAATTGATGATGTGGCTTTGATGGTGCATTTTGAACACACAAAAGTTTGGAGTTCAAATAAGTTCAAAAATGAAATCCCTTTGTAACAGATGAGTTTTCGTCCGAAACCGTAATACTTCGAAGAGATTGTCCATTTTGTGCACAAAGTGCATCCAGTTTTTTTCCATAACCCTCTCAACTTTTTTGCACATGCTATGGGTGAATGAAGATACCATGCCAACTTTCAACCTTTTCATAGTTCATTTGAAGTGCTTTTCAATTTCAGGGTCATTAGTCTCAAAAAAACAGGCAAATGCATGAAAAATACCAATTCATTCAGAAAGGGTTTGAAAATATTATGATGTGGCTTTGAATGTGTATTTTGAACACACCAAAAGTCGGAGTTCAAATAAGTTCAAAAAAATGGAATCCATTTGTAACAGATGAGTTTCGTCCGAAACCCTGATACTTCGAAGAGATTGTCCATTTTGTACATGAAGTGCATCCAGTTTTTGCCATAACCTCTCAACTTTTTAGCAATGCAATCTGCGTGAAATGATGATACCATGCACAACTTTCAACCTTTTCACAGTTCATTTGAAGTGCTTTTCAATTCAGATCATTTAGCTCAAAAAATCAGTAAATGCATGAAAAATACCAAATGAGGTCAGAAAGGGTTTAAAATTGAAGATGTGTCTTTGATGGTGCATTTTGAAGACACAAAAAGTCTATAGTTCAAATAAGTTCAAAAAAATGAAATCCCTTGTAACAGATGAGTTTTCGTCCGAAACCTTAATACTTCGAAAGAGATTGTCCATTTTGTGCACGAAGTGCATCCAATTTTTGCCATAACCTCTCAACTTTTTAGCATGCTATGTGTGTGTGGAATGATGATACCATGCCAACTTTCAACCTTTTCACAGTTCATTTGAAGTGCTTTTCAAATTCAGATCACTTAGCTCAAAAAATCAGTAAATGCATGAAAAAATACCAAATGAAGTCATAAAGGTTAAAAATTGATGATGTGGCTTTGATTGGTGCATTTTGAACACACAAAAAATTCTGGAGTTCAAATAAGTTCAAAAAAATGAAATCCCTTTGTAGCAGATGAGTTTTCGTCCGAAACCCTGATACTTCGAAAGAGATGTCCATATTGTACACGAAGTGCATCCAGTTTTTTCGTAACCCTGTCAACTTTTTAGCACATGCTACGTGGGTGAAATGATGATACCATGCCAACTTTCAACCTTTTCACAGTTCATTTGAAGTGGTTTTCACATTCATGGTCATTTACTAAAAAAAATCAGTAAATGCATGAAAAATACCACATGAAGTCATAAAGGGTTAAAAATTGATGATGTGGCTTTGATTGGGTGCATTTTGAACAACACAAAAAATTCAGGAGTTCAAATAAGTTCAAAAAATAAATCCATTTGTAACAGATGAGTTTTCGTCCGAAACCCTGATACTTCGAAAGAGATTGTCCATTTGTACCCGAAGTGCATCCCGTTTTTGCCATAACCCTCCTCAACTTTTTAGCACATGCTATGTGGGTGAAATGATGATACCATGCCAACTTTCAACCATTTCACAGTTTATTTGAAGTGCTTTTCAATTTCAGGGTCATTTAGCTAAAAAAAATCAGTAAATGCATGAAAAATACCAAATGAAGTCAGAAATGGTTGAAAATTGATGATGTCGCTTGAATGGTGCATTTTGAACACACAAAAGTCTAGAGTTCAAATAAGTTCAAAAAAATGAAATCCCTTGTAACAGATGAGTTTTCGTTCGAAACCCTGATACTTCGAAAGAGATTGTCCATTTTGTACACGAAGTGCATCCCGTTTTTTCGTAACCCTCCTAACTTTTTAGCAGGCTATTGTGGGATGAAATGATGATACCATGCCAACTTTCAACCTTTTCACAGTTCATTTGAAGTGCTTTTCACTTTCATGGTCATTAGCTCAAAAAATCACTAAATGCATGAAAAATACCAAATGAAGTCAGAAAGGGATGAAAATTGATGAGTGGCTTTGAATGGTGCATTTTAACACACAAAAAGTCTGGAGTTCAAATAAGTTCAAAAAAATGAAATCCCTTTGTAACAGATGAGTTTTCGTCCGAAACCCTGATACTTCGAAAGAGATTGTCCATTTTGTACACGAAGTGCATCCAGTTTTTGCATAAACTCTCAACTTTTTAGCACATGCTATGGGTGAAATGAAGATACCATGCCAACTTTCAACCTTTTCATAGTTCATTTGAGTGCTTTTCAATTTCAGGGTCATTTAGCTAAAAAAAAATCAGTAAATGCATGAAAAATACCAAATTAAGTCAGAAAGGTTTGAAACATATATGATGTGGCTTGAATGGTGCATTTTGAACACACAAAAGTCTGGAGTTCAAATAAGTTCAAAAAATGAATCCATTTGTAACAGATGAGTTTTTCGTCCGAAACCCTGATACTTCGAAAGAGATTGTCCATTTGTACACGAAGTGCATCCAGTTTTTGCCATAACCCTCTCAACTTTTTAGCACATGCAATTGCGTGAAAGTGAATGATGTACCATGCCAACTTTCAACCTTTTCACAGTTCATTTGAAGTGCTTTTCAAATTCAGATCATTTGCTCAAAAATCAGTAAATGCATGAAAATAACCAAATGAAGTCATAAAGGGTTAAAAATGATGATTGGCTTTGATTGGTGGCATTTTGAACACACAAAAAGTCTGGAGTTCAATAAGTTCAAAAAAATGAAATCCCTTTGTACAGATGAGTTTTCGTTCGAAACCCTGATACTTCGAAAGAGATTGTCCATTTTGTACATGAAGTGCATCCAGTTTTTTGCCATAACCCTTTCAACTTTTTAGCACGCAATGTGGGTGAATGATGATACCATGCCCACTTCAACCTTTTCACAGTTCATTTGAAGTGTGTTCAATTCAGGGTATTAGCTCAAAAAATCAGTAAATGCATGAAAAATACCAAATGAAGTCAGAAAGGTTTAAAATTGAAGATGTGTCTTTGAATGGTGCATTTTGAAGACACAAAAATCTATAGTTCAAATAAGTTCAAAAAAATGAAATCCCTTGTAACAGATGAGTTTTCGTCCGAAACCTAATACTTCGAAAGAGATTGTCATTTGGCACGAAGTGCATCCAATGTTTGCCAACCCTCTACATTTTTAGCACATGCTATGTGTGTGGAATGATGATACCATGCCACTTTCAACCTTTTCACAGTTCATTTGAAGTGCTTTTCAAATTCAGATCATTTAGCTCAAAAAATCAGTAATGCATGAAAATACCAAATGAAGTCATAAAGGGTAAAAATTGATGATGTGGCTTTGATTGGTGCATTTGAACACACAAAAATCTTGGAGTTCAAATAAGTTCAAAAAAAGAAATACCTTTGTAGCAGATGAGTTTTCGTCCGAAACCCTGATACTTCGAAAGAGATTGTCCATATTGTACACGAAGTGCATCCAGTTTTTTTCGTAACCCTGTCCAACTTTTTAGCACATGCTACGTGGGTGAAATGATGATACCATGCCAACTTTCAACCTTTCACAGTTCATTTGAAGTGCTTTTCACATTCATGGTCATTTAGCTAAAAAAAAATCAGTAAATGCATGAAAAATACCACATGAAGTCATAAAGGGTTAAAAATTGATGATGTGGCTTTGATGGTGCATTTTGAGACACAAAAATTCAGGAGTTCAAATAAGTTCAAAAAATGAAATCCATTTGATAACAGATGAGTTTGTCGTCCGAAACCCTGATACTTCGAAAGAGATTGTCCATTTTGTACATGAAGTGCATCCCGTTTTTGCCATAACCCTCTCAACTTTTGAGCACATGCTATGTGGGTGAAATGATGATACCATGCCAACTTTCAACATTCACAGTTTTATTTGAAGTGCTTTTCAATTTCAGGGTCATTTAGCTAAAAAAAATCAGTAAATGCATGAAAAATACCAAATGAAGTCAGAAATGGTTGGAAAATTGATGATGTCGCTTTGAATGGTGCATTTGAACACACAAAAAGTCTAGAGTTCAAATAAGTTCAAAAAATGAAATCCCTTTGTAACAGACGAGTTTTCGTTCGAAACCCTGAACTTCGAAAGAGATTGTCCATTTTGTACAAAGTGCATCCAGTTTTTTCGTAACCCTCTCAACTTTTAGCACGTGCTATGTGGGTGAAATGAGATACCATGCCAACTTTCAACCTTTTCACAGTTCATTTGAAGAGCTTTTCACTTCATGGTCATTTAGCTCAAAAAAATCACTAAATGCATGAAAAATACCAAATGAAGTCGAAGGGTGAAAATTGATTGAGTGGCTTTGAATGGGCATTTTGAACACACAAAAGTTTGAGTTCAATAAGTCCAAAAATGAAATCCCTTTGTACGATGAGTTTTCGTCCGAAACCGTAATACTTCGAAAGAGTTGTCCATTTTGTGCACAAAGTGCATCCAGTTTTTCCATACCCCTCTCAACTTTTTAGCACATGCATTTGGGTGAAATGAGATACCATGCCAACTTCAACCTTTTCATAGTTCATTGAAGTGCTTTTCAATTCAGGGTCATTTAGCTCAAAAAAAATCAGTAAGCATGAAAAATACCAAATTCATTCAGAAGGTTTGAAAATATATGATGTGCTTTGAATGTGGTATTTTGAACACACAAAAAGTCTGGAGTTCAAATAAGTTCAAAAAAATGGAATCCATTTGTAACAGATGAGTTTTTCGTCCGAAACCCTGATACTTCGAAGAGATTGTCCATTTTGTACATGAAGTGCATCAGTTTTTGCCATAACCCTCTCAACTTTTAGCACATGCATCTGCTGTGAAATGATGATACTCATGCCAACTTTCAACTTTTCACAGTTCATTTGAAGTGCTTTTTCAAATTAGATCATTTAGCTCAAAAAAATCAGTAAATGCATGAAAAATACCAAATGAAGGTCAGAAAGGGTTTAAAATTGAAGATGTGTCTTGAATGGTGCATTTGAAGACACAAAAAGTCTATAGTTCAAATAAGTTCAAAAAATGAATCCCTTTGTAACAGATGAGTTTTCGTCCGAAACCTTAATACTTCGAAAGAGATTGTCCATTTTGTGCACGAAGTGCATCCATTTTTGCCATAACCCTCTCAACTTTTTAGACATGCTATGTGTGTGGAATGATGATACCATGCCAACTTTAACCTTTTCACAGTTCATTTGAAGTGCTTTTCAAATTCAGATCACTTAGCTCAAAAAATCAGTAAATGCATGAAAAATACCAAATGAAGTCATAAGGGTTAAAAATTGATGATGTGGCTTTGATTGGTGCATTTTGAACACACAAAAATTCTGGAGTTCAAATAAGTTCAAAAAAAAGAAATCCCTTTGTAGCAGATGAGTTTTGTCCGAAACCCTGATACTTCGAAAGAGATGTCATATTGTACACGAAGTGCATCCAGTTTTTTCGAACCCTGTCAACTTTTTAGCACATGCTCGTGGGTGAAATGATGATAACCATGCCAACTTTCAACTTTCACAGTTCATTTGAAGGTTTTACATTCATGGTCATTTAGCTAAAAAAATCAGTAAATGATGAAAAATACCACATGAAGTCATAAAGGGTTAAAAATTGATGATGTGGCTTTGATTGGTGCATTTTGACCACAAAAAATTCAGGAGTTCAAATAAGTTCACAAAAATGAAATCCATTTGTAACAGATGAGTTTTCGTCCGAAACCCTGATACTTCGAAAGAGATTGTCCATTTTGTACACGAAGTGCATCCCGTTTTTGCCATAACCCTCTCAACTTTTTAGCACATGCTATGTGGGTGAAATGATGATACCATGCAACTTTCACCATTTCACAGTTATTTGAAGTGCTTTTCAATTTCAGGGTCATTTAGCTAAAAAAAATCAGTAAATGCATGAAATACCAAATGAAGTCAGAAATGGTTGAAAATTGATGATGTCGCTTTGAATGGTGCATTTTGAACCACACAAAAGTCTAGAGTTCAAATAAGTTCAAAAAAATGAAATCCCTTTGTAACAGATGAGTTTCGTTCGAAACCCTGATACTTCGAAAGAGATTGTCCATTTTGTACAGAAGTGCATCCAGTTTTTTCGTAACCCTCTCAACTTTTTGCACGTGCTATGTGTGGTGAAATGATGATACCACTGCCAACTTTCAACCTTTCACAGTTCATTTGAAGTGTTTCACTTTCATGGTCATTTAGCTCAAAAAAATCACTAAATGCATGAAAATATAAAATGAAGTCAGAAAGGGATGAAAATTGATGATGTGGCTTTGAATGGTGCATTTTTAACACACAAAAAGTCTGGAGTTCAATAAGTTCAAAAAAATGAAATCCTTTGTAACAGATGAGTTTTCGTCCGAAACCGATACTTCGAAAGAGATTGTCCATTTTGTACACGAAGTGCATCCAGTTTTTGCCATAACCTCTCAACTTTTAGCACATGCTTGTGGGTGAAATGAAGATACCATGCCAACTTTCAACCTTTTCATAGTTCATTTGAAGTGCTTTTCAATTTCAGGGTCATTTAGCTAAAAAAAAATCAGTATAATGCATGAAAAAATACCAAATTAAGTCAGAAAGGTTTGAAAAATATATGATGTGGCTTTGAATGGTGCATTTGAACACACAAAAAGTCTGGAGTTCAAATAAGTTCAAAAAAATGGAATCCATTTGTAACAGTGAGTTTTCGTCCGAAACCCGATAATTCGAAAGAGATTGTCCATTTTGTACACGAAGTGCATCCAGTTTTGCCATAACCCTCTCAACTTTTTAGCACATGCAATCTGCGTGAAATTTGATAACCATGCCAACTTTCAACCGTTTCACAGTTCATTTGAAGTGCTTTTCAAATTCAGATCATTTAGCTCAAAAAATCAGTAAATGCATGAAAAATACAATAAGTCATAAGGGTTAAAAATTGATGATGTGGCTTTGATTGGTGCATTTGAACACACAAAAGTATGAGTTCAAATAAGTTCAAAAAAATGAAATCCCTTTGTAACAGATGAGTTTTCGTTCGAAACCCTGATATATTCGAAAGAGATTGTCATTTTGTACATGAAGTGCATCCAGTTTTGCCATAACCCTTCAACTTTTAGCCCATGCAATGTGGGTGAAATGATGATACCATGCCAACTTTCAACCTTTTCACAGTTTTCATTTGAAGTGCTTTTCAATTTCAGGCATTTAGCTCAAAAATCAGTAAGCATGAAAAATACCAAATGAGTCAGAAAGGTTTAAAATTGAAGATGTGTCTTTGAATGGTGCATTTTGAAGACACAAAAAGTCTATAGTTCAAATAAGTTCAAAAAAATGAAATCCCTTTGTAACAGATGAGTTTCGTCCGAAACCTTAATACTTCGAAAGAGATTGTCCATTTGTGCACGAAGTGCATCCAATTTTTCCATTAACCCTCTCAACTTTTTAGCACATGCTATGTGTGTGGAATGATGATACCATGCCAACTTTCAACCTTTTCACAGTTCATTTGAAGTGCTTTTCAAATTCGATCACTTAGCTCAAAAATCAGTAAATGCATGAAAATACCAAATGAAGTCATAAAGGGTTAAAAATTGATGATGTGCTTGATTGGTGCATTTTGAACACACAAAAATTCTGGAGTTCAAATAAGTTCAAAAAATGAAATCCCTTTGTAGCAGATGAGTTTTCGTCCGAAACCCTGATACTCGAAAGAGATTGTCCAATTGTACACGAAGTGATCCAGTTTTTTTCGTAACCCTCGTCAACTTTTAGCACATGCTACGTGGGTGTAATGATGATACCATGCCAACTTTCAACCTTTTCACAGTTCATTTGAAGTGCTTTCACATTCATGGTCATTTAGCTAAAAAAAATCAGTAAATGCATGAAAAATACCACATGAAGTCATAAAGGTTAAAATTGATGAGGTGGCTTTGATTGGTGCATTTTGAGCACACAAAAATTCAGGTTCAAATAAGTTCAAAAAATTGAAATCCATTTGGTACAGATGAGTTTTCGTCCGAAACCCTGAACTTCGAAAGAGATTGTCCATGTTGTACACGATAGTGCATCCCGTTTTGCCATAACCCTCTCAACTTTTAGCACATGCTATGTGGGTGAAATGATGATACCATGCCAACTTTCAACCATTTCACAGTTTATTTGAAGTGCTTTTCATTCATGGTCATTTAGCTAAAAAAAATCAAAAGTAAATGCATGAAAAATACCAAATGAAGTCAGAAATGTGTTGAAATGATGATGTCGCTTTGAATGGTGCATTTTGAACACACAAAAAGTCTAGAGTTCAAATAAGTTCAAAAAAATGAAATCCCTTTGTAACAGATGAGTTTTCGTTCGAAACCCTGATACTTCGAAAGAGATTGTCCATTTGTACACGAAGTGCATCCAGTTTTTTTCGAACCCCTCTCAACTTTTTAGCACGTGCTATGTGGGTGAAATGATGATACCATGCAACTTTCAACACTTTCACAGTTCATTTGAAGTGCTTTTCACTTTCATGGTCATTTAGCTCAAAAAAATCACTAATGCATGAAAAATACCAAATGAAGTCAGAAAGGGATGAAAATTGAAGATGTGGCTTTGAATGGTGCATTTTGAAACACAAAAAGTCTGGAGTTCAATAAAGTTCAAAAAAATGAAATCCCTTTGTAACAGATGAGTTTTCGTCCGAAACCCTGATACTTCGAAAGAGATGTCCATTTGTACACGAAGTGCATCCAGTTTTTGCCATAACCCTCTCAACTTAGCACATGCTATGTGGGTGAAATGAAGATTTACCATGCCAACTTTCAACCTTTTCATAGTTCATTTGAAGTGCTTTTCAATCAGGGTCATTTAGCTAAAAAAAATCAGTAATGCATGAAAAATACCAATTCTTCAGAAAGGTTTGAAAAATGATGTGGCTTTGAATGGGTATTTGAACACAAAAAGTCTGGAGTTCAAATAAGTTCAAAAAAATGGAATCCATTGTAACAGATGAGTTTTCGTCCGAAACCCTGAGTACTTCGAAAGAGATTGGTCCCATTTGTGTACAGAAGTGCATCCAGTTTTTGCCATAACCCTCTCACTTTTTAGCACATGCAATCTGCGGTGAAATGATGATACCATGCCAACTTTCAACCTTTTCACAGTTCATTTGAAGTGCTTTCAAATTCAGATCATTTAGCTCAAAAAATCAGTAAATGCATGAAAATACCAAATGAGAGTCCGAAAGGGTTTAAAATTGAAGATGGTTTCTTAAATGGTGCATTTTGAAGACACAAAAAGTCTATAGTTCAAATAAGTTCAAAAAATGAAATCCCTTGTAACAGATGGAGTTCGTCCGAAACCTTAATACTTCGAAAGAGATTGGTCCATTTTGTGCCACGAAGTGATCCATTTTTCCATTTAACCCTCTCAACTTTTTAGCACATGCATGTGTGTGGAATGTAGATACATGCCAATTTCAACCTTTTCACAGTTCAGTTTGAAGCGTGCTTTTCAAATTCAGATCACTTAGCTCAAAAATCAGTAAATGGCATGAAAAATACAAATGAAGTCATAAAGGGTTAAAATTGATGATGTGGCTTTGATGGTGCATTTTGAACACACAAAAATTCTGGGTTCAAATAAGTCAAAAAAATGAAATCCCTTTGTAGCAGATGAGTTTTCGTCGAAACCTGATACTTCGAAAGAGATTGTCCATATTGTACACGAAGTGCATCCAGTTTTTGCCATAACCCTCTCAACTTTTTAGCACATGCTATGTGGGGTGAAGGATGATACCATGCAACTTTCACATTCACAGTTTATTTGAAGTGCTTCAATTTCAGGGTCATTTAGCTAAAAAAATTAGTAAATGCATGAAAAAATACCAAATGAAGGAGGAAATGGTTGAAAATTGATGATGTCGCTTTGATGGTGCATTTTGAACACACAAAAGTCAGAGTTCAAAAGTTCAAAAAAATGAAATCCCTTGGTAACAGACGAGTTTCGTTCGAAACCCTGATACTTCGAAAGAGATGTCCATTTTGTACACGAAGTGCATACAGTTTTGCCATAACCCTCTCAAACTTTTAGCACATGCTATGTGGGTGAAATGAAGATACCATGCCAACTTTCAACCTTTCATAGTTCATTGAAGTGCTTTTCAATTTCAGGGTCATTTAGCTCAAAAAAATCAGTAATGCATGAAAAATACCAAATTAAGTCAGAAAGGTTTGAAAATATATGAGTGGCTTTGAATGGTGCATTTTGAACACACAAAAAGTCTGGAGTTCAAAAAAGTTCAAAAAAAATGGAATCCATTTGTAACAGATGAGTTTTCGTCCGAAACCCTGATACTTCGAAGAGATTGTCATTTTGTACACAAGTGCATCCAGTTTTTGCCATAACCCTCTCAACTTTTTAGCACATGCAATCTGCGTGAAATGATGATACCATGCAACTTTCAACTTTTCACAAGTTCCTTGAAGTGCTTTCAATTCAGATCATTTAGCTCAAAAAAGTCAGTAAATGCAGAAAAAACCAAATGAAGGCATAAAGGGTTAAAAATTGATGATGTGGCTTTGATTGGTGCATTTTGAACACACAAAAAGTCTGGATCAAATAAGTTCAAAAAAATGAAATCCCTTTGTATAACAGATGAGTTTTCGTTGTCGAAACCTGATACTTCGAAAGAGATGTCCATTTTGTACACGAAGTGCATCCAGTTTTGCCATAACCCTCACAACTTTTAGGCACATGCTATGTGGGAAATGAAGATACCATGCCAACTTTCAACCTTTTCATAGTTCATTTGGAAGTGCTTTTTCATTCAGGGTTTTAGCTCAAAAAAAATCAGTAAATGCATGAAAAAACCAAATTAAGTCAGAAGGTTTAAAATATTGATTGGGGCTTTGAATGGTGGCATTTTGAACACACAAAAGTTGAGTTCAAATAAGTTCAAAAAAAATGAATCCATTGTAACAGATGAGTTTTCGTCCGAAACCCTGATACTTCGAAAGAGATGTCCATTTGTACACGAAGTGCATCCAGTTTTTGCCATAACCCTCTCAACTTTTTAGCACATGCAATCTGCGTGAAATGATGATACCATGCCAACTTTCAACCTTTTCACAGTTCATTTGAAGTGCTTTTCAAATTCAGATCATTTAGCTCAAAAAATCAGTAAATGCATGAAAAATACCAAATGAAGTCATAAAGGGTAAAATTGATGATGTGGCTTTTTGGTGCATTGAAACACAAAAAGTCTGGAGTCAAATAAGTTTCAAAAAAAATGAAATCCCTTTGTAACAGATGAGTTTTCGTTCGAAACCCTGATACTTCGAAAGAGATTGTCATTTTGTCATGAAGTGCATCTAGTTTTGCCATAACCCCTTTCAACTTTTAGACATGCAATGTGGGTGAAATGATGATACCATGCCAACTTTTACACCTTTTCACAGTTCATTTAAGAGGCTTTTCAATTCCGGGTCATTAGCCTCAAAAAATCGAGTAAATGCATGAGAAAATACCAAATGAAGTCAGAAAAGGGTGTAAAATTGAAGATGTGTTTGAATGGTGCGACATTTTGAAGACACAAAAAGTCGATAGTTCAATAAGTTCAAAAAATGATAATCCCTTTGTAACAGTGAGTTTTCGTCCGAAACCTTAATACTTCGAAAGAGATTGTCCATTGTGCACAAGTGCATCCATTTTTGCCATAACCCTCTCAACTTTTGAGACATGCTATGTGTGTGGAAGATGATACCATGCCAACTTTCAACCTTTTCACAGTTCATTTGAAGTGCTTTCAATTCAGAGATCACTTAGCTCAAAAAATCAGTAATGCATGAAAAAATAACCAAATGAAGTCATAAAGGGTAAAAAATGATGATGTGGCTGTGATTGGTGCATTTTGAAACACACAAAAATTCTGGAGTTCAAATAAGTTCAAAAAAAATGAAATCCCTTTGTAGCAGAGAGTTTTCGTCGAAACCCTGATACTCGAAAGAGATTGTCCATATTGTACACGAGGCATCCAGTTTTTTTCGTAACCCTGTCAACTTTTTAGCAATGCTACGGGTGAAATGATGATACCATGCCAACTTTCAAACCTTTCACAGTTCATTTGAAGTGCTTTTCACATTCATGGTCATTTAGCTAAAAAAAATCAGTAAATGCATGAAAACAATGACCACATGAGTCATAAAGGGTTAAAAATTGATGAGTGGCTTTGATTGGTGCATTTGAGCACCACAAAAATTCAGGAGTTCAAATAAGTTCAAAAAATATGAAATCCATTTGTAACAGATGACCTTTTCGCGAAACCCTGATACTCGTGATCGAAGAGATTGTCTATTTGTACACGAAGTGCATCCCGTTTTTGCCATAAACCTCTCAAACTTTTTAGGCACATGCTATGTGGGTGAAATGATGATACCATGCCAACTTTCAACCATTTCACAGTTTTATTGAAGTGCTTTTCAATTTCAGGGTCATTTAGCTAAAAAAAATCAGTAAATGCATGAAAAATACCAAATGAAGTCAGAAATGGTTGAAAATGATGATGTCGCTTTGAATGGTTGCAGTTGAACACACAAAAAAGTCTGGAGTTCAAATAAGTTCAAAAAAAGAAATCCCTTGTTAACGAGAGTTTTCGTCCAAAACACTAATACTTCGAAAGAGTAGGTGCCATTTTGTACACGAAGTGCATCCCGTTTTTGCCATATAACCCTCTCAACTTTTAGCAACATGTATGTGGGGTGAAATGATGATTACCCTGCCAACTTTCAACCTTTTCACAGTTCATTTGAAGTGCTTTCAATTTCAGGGTCATTTAGCTCAAAAAATCAGTAAATGCATGAAAAATACCAAATGAAGTCAGAAAAGGGTTTAAATTTGAAGATGTGTCTTGAATGGGCATTTTTGAAGACACAAAAAGTCTATAGTTCAAATAAGTTAAAAAAATGAAATCCCTTTGTAACAGATGAGTTTTCGTCCGAAACCTTATACTTCGAAAAGAGATTGCCATTTTGTGCACGAAGTGCATCCAATTTTTGCCATAACCTCTCAACTTTTAGCACATGCTATGTGTGTGGAATGATGATGATACCATGCCAACTTTCAACCTTTTCACAGTTCATTTGAAGTGCTTTCAAATTCAGACACTAGCTCAAAAAATCAGTAAATGCATGAAAAAATACCAAAGAGTCATAAAGGGATTAAATGATCATGTGGCTTTGATGGTGCATTTTGAACACACAAAAATTCTGGAGTTCAAATAAGTTCAAAAAAAATGAAATCCCTTTGTAGCAGATGAGGTTTCGTCCGAAAACCTGATACTTCGAAAGAGATTGTCCATATTGTATAACGAAGTGCATCCAGTTTTTCGAAACCCTGTCAACTTTTAGCACATGCTACGGGGGTGAATGATGATACATGCCAACTTTCAACCTTTCACAGTTCATGGAAGTGCTTTTCACATTCATGGGCATTTAGCTAAAAAAAATCAGTAAATGCATGAAAAATACCACATGAAGTCTAAAGGTTTAAAAAATTGATGATGTGCGTTGATTGGGTGCATTTGAGGACACAAAAATTCAGGAGTTCAAATAAGTTCAAAAAATGAAATCCATTTGTTAACAGATGAGTTTTCGTCCGGAAACCGATATCGAAGTATGATTGTCATTTGTACACGAAGTGCATCCCGTTTGCGTAACAACTCTCAACTTTTCTAGACACCACTTGCTATGTGGGTGCGATGGGCATGATACTGTGGGCTCATGTGCAGACCGGTTTTGCAACACATTTCACAGTTTATTGAGAGTGCTGTTTTCAATGTTCAGGGTAATTTGACTAAAAAAAATCAGTAATAGCATTGAAAAACTACACATTAATTGTCAGAGAGGGAGGATTGAATTAAAGCGTGAAATTGATGGTGTCGCTTTGAATGGTTGCATTTGCTAACACACAACAAAAAGCGAGGTCTAATATAAGTTCAAAAAAATAAATCCCTTGTAACTGACGAGTTTCGGTTAGAACCATGATTACTTCGAAAGAGATGTGCCATGTGTGTACACGAATGTGCATCCATTTTTTTTTCGTAACCCTCTCAACTTTTAGACGGCTATGGTGAATGATGAAGGTGAAATGATGAAACATGCCAAATTCAACTCTTTCACAGTTCATTTGAATGCTTTTCACTTCATGGTCATTTAGCTCAAAAAAAATCACTAAATCATGAAAAATACCAAATGAAGTTCAGAAAAGGATGAAAATTGATGATGTGGCTTGTGAATGGTGCATTTTGAACACACAAAAAGTTGGAGTTCAAAAGTTCAAAAAAATTTTTTGTTTTTTTTGAAATCCTCTTGTAACAGAGAGTTTTTCGTCCGAACAACGTAATACTTCGAAAGAGATTGTCCATTTTGTGCACAAAGTGCATCAGTTTTTTCCATCACCCTCGCAACTTTTAGCCATGCTCTATTTGGGTGGGAAATGAAGATTACCATGCCAACTTTCAACCTTTCTAGTTATTTGAAGTGCTTTTCAATTCAGGTCATTTAGCTTTCAAAAAAAAAAAATCAGTGAGTAAAATGACATTGAAAAAATTTACAAATTCATTCAGGAAAGGTTTGAAAATATAGATGTGGCTTGAATGTGGTATTTGGAACACACACCAAAAGTCTGGAGTTCAAATAAGTTCAAAAAATGGACTCCATTTGTAACAGGATGAGGTTTTCGTCCGAACACTGATACTTCGAAGAGATTGTCATTTATTTTGTACACAAGTGCATACAGTTTGGCCATACCCACTACTCACTTTTTTTAGCACATGCAATCTGCTGAAATGGATGCTACCATGCAAACTTTCAACCTCTCAAAGTAATTTGAAGTGCTTTTCAAATTCAGACGTATTTAGCTAAAAAAAATAATAAGTAAAGCATGAAAATACCAATGAGGTCAGAAAGGGTTTAAAAATTGAGATGTGTCTTTGAAGGTTTGCATTGTGAAGACACAAAAAGCTATAGTTCAAGTAAGTCAAAAAATGAAAATTTTTTTTTTTCCCCCCCGTTGTAACAGAGTGAGTTTAGTCCGAAACTAATAATCGAAAAGAGATGTCCATTTGGTGCACGAAGGCATGCTCAAAGGGGGGGGGGGGCGGGGGGGACTTGCCTGGTGCTCGGAGGAAAGGGCACAAGGTCGTCTATGGGTCTTCGGGCTCGGAGCTTGCGCGGTATAGGGGACGACGTCGGGGTCGGGGGCTATCGAGAGAGAGGAGGGTGGAGGAACAGTATTAAATATATAGCAAAACATGCGCATGACAAATACGATACACGGTGCTGGCTGCTAGGGGATTATAGTCAACGCCAGCAGCATTCACAAGTAACAGACGGAGCGGAGAATATATGACGGATATTTACCGGGTCTTGGGAATTATCGGACAAGAGGACTATAAGAGGGGAACGGTGGCAAGTTCGGATAGTTAGAGACGAGTGAACGGAGGACGGAGCGCGTATTCGAATCGTCTCGTAGTATGAGCAACTTTCTCTACAAAGTTTTTCATCGGAGAGTTACGGAGCGATTTAACATGATTTTCTAAAGTTTTCTTAGTAATTTTGGAATTTGATTTAAAATTTAAAATAAACATGATCCAGAATAGTAAAAGATGGAACGGTCAGCATGACAATCATCTGACGTCAGCAGCATTAGGGTTAGTTTAAGTTAATAATTAATTAGTCTAATAAACATGATTAATTAAATTAATTAGCTTAATTATTTATTTTAATTATTTTGTTTATATTAGTATTTTATTTTAGCTTAGACATGGGATAGGGGACAGGACACGTCCGGACGCGCAAAACAAAAAATTGGGGCCTGACATGCCGGAGAGGCCATTTGGGGGACCGGAACATGTCCGGTGCACCAAATGGCAAGCTGCGGGCGGGACCAAAGGGGGGGGCTCGAACGAGCGAACCGGGAGACGGAAGAGGAAAGACGAACGTGGCCAGGGGTGGGCGAGGGAGCCAAGGGGAAGCAGGTCGCAGAGGATGGCCGAGACGGGCAGGAGAGGTAGAGTGGGGAGAAAGGCGGAGGTGACCAAAGGGGGGGTGATGGGAGTACCCAGACCAGGGAAAGAGGAGAGAAGGAGGAGGGGGCCGGAAGAGGAACCGAATCTCTCGAGCAGGAATCCCCCTGGAGGAGAGACGAGATCGTGATAAAGGGCGGGAATGCGAACTGCGTCAGAGGATGGAAGCGAGAAGGGGAGGAGAGGAATGCGACCAGGGTGGAGAAGAAGGCAATGTGGGGACGGACGGAGCGAGATGGAAGTAACGGAGGGGAATTAAGGAATCGGAGGATGCGAGGAGGTGGAAAAGTGAGAGCGAGAGGAGAAGGATGAGCGTCAGGGAGAGGAAGATAGAGAGAGGGTTGGGAGGAAGGAGCTGCCACGTAAGGAAGCCCGGCAGAGGGGGTGGAAAGGAGATGAGAAGAGGGAGAGCGAAGTCCTTCGGAGGAGCTCGGGCGAGGAAAGAGTTAGGCGAGGGGGGGGTTGGGGGGGGAGGAGACGAGGGAGAAGTTAGGCAGGGGAGCGAGCTAAAGGGCAAGGCGGCGGGCGAGGGGCGCTGTCGGGGAGGGAGGAGGAGGCTAGAGGGGACGAACAAAGGGGCAGGGGAGGGGGGGAAGGACAAGGAAGGGGAATGAGAGAGGGGGGGGGGTGGGAGGTGGAGCGGATAGGGTTCTGGCCCGAGCGGGAGTAGAGGCCAGGGGGGTGGGAGGGGCCGGCGGGTGGTGGTGGCGGCCAGCGGGCCACGGCCAGTTGGTCCGGGGGGGGGGGGGGCTTTACTTTTTACTCGTTTATATTATTTATTACTTGTCTGTTTTCTCTTTTTTTATCCAAAGACTTTGTTTAAAATATGAGATTGATCCATTATTTACAGGCATTAGCTTTGTCACTGCTAGAAATGGTTTGGGGTCCATATCTTTTGTTGGATTTTATTTAAATTGAAAAGATGAATAGTGCTATGTGCTGACTGTTAAGTGTTCGAGTCCTTTTACCAATCAACTAATTGGCAATTCATTTACAAAATGCTATGGGGGAATATTTTCAACATGAGGCACATTTGGTTTCCAGTTGAAACAACTTTTTTCCACTTTAGTGGTGGGGGAAGGGAATGAGCGAGGGGGGGTGGGGGTAGCGGCTAGGGTTCGGCCCGAGCGGGAGGTATAGGCCAGGGGGTGGGGAGTGGGCCGGCCTGGGTGGTGGCCTGGTGGCCAGCTGGGCCACGGCCCAGTTGGTCCGGGGGGGGGGCTTTTCCTTTTTTAGTTTTTTTTTATATTATTTATTTTCCTTTTCTGTTTTCTCTTTTATTTTTATTCCAAAAGACTTTTGTAAAATATGAGACTTGCTCCATTATTTGCAGTGCATTATCTGTCACTGCTAGAAATTGGTTTGGGGTCCATATCTTTTTGTTTGGATTTTATTTAAATTGAAAAAGGATTGAATAGTGCTATGTTGCTGCTGTTTCTATTTGTTCGAGTCCTTTTACAATTTCAACTAATGTTGCAATCATTTTGACAAATGCTATGGGAATATTTGCAACATGAGGCACATTTTGGTTTTCCAGTTTGAACAACTTTTATTTCCCACTTTAGTTTAAATCTGAATTTTGACTTAGGAGTTGAAATGCAATATGATGCTACTGATGATCATGCACTGTTAAGCTTGCTGACATGTCATTATCAAAAGTGATTACTGTAGTTAACCACCGGGGGTGTTACATTATCCATATTGTACACGAAGTGCATCCAGTTTTTTTCGTAACCCTCTCAACTTTTTAGCACATGCTATGTGGGTGAAATGATGATACCATGCCAACTTTCAACCTTTTCACAGTTCATTTGAAGTGCTTTTCAATTTCAGGGTCATTTAGCTATAAAAAAATCAGTAAATGCATAAAAAATACCAAATGAAGTCAGAAAGGGTTGAAAATTGATGATGTGGCTTTGAATGGTGCATTTTGAACAGAAAAAAAGTCTGGAGTTCAAATAAGTTCAAAAATATGAAATCCCTTTGTAACAGATGAGTTTTCGTGCGAAACCCTGATACTTCGAAAGAGATTGTCCATTTTGTACACGAAGTGCATCCAGTTTTTGCCATAACCCTCTCAACTTTTTAGCACATGCAATCTGGGTGAAATGATGATACCATGCCAACTTTCAACCTTTTCATAGTTCATTTGAAGTGTTTTTCAATTTCGGGGTCATTTAGCTCAAAAAATCAGTAAATGCATGAAAAATACCAAATGAAGTCAAAAAGGGTTGAAAATTGAAGATGTGGCTTTGAATGGGGCATTTTGAACACACAAAAAGTCTGGACTTCAAATAAGTTCAAAAAAATGAAATCCCTTTGTAACAGATGAGTTTTCGTCCGAAACCCTAATACTTCGAAAGAGATTGTCCATTTTGTGCACGAAGTGCATCCAGCTTTTGCCAGAACCCTCTCAACTTTTTAGCACATGCTATGTGGG